>CM074755.1:6240847-6273347 GCA_037367245.1 Phrynocephalus guinanensis
GTTCCAGGCCCTCCCATGGATAACGAAAACTGTGGATAAGAGAGAACACCAACAACTGCAAAAGCTGCTGTTTTGTGACAGTAGCTTGCTTTACGGCTGTGGCTTTGTGGCAGTAGCTTGCTTTGCGATGGCTGTTTTGCGACAGTAGCTTGATTGACGGCTGATGGGTTATTTATTTAATTTTTTCCCCTCTGCCCACCATGGATAACTGAATCAGTGGTTAATGAATCAGTGGATGTAGAGACAAGGCCACTAAGAGGGTTCATTAGTAGGATCGCCAGGAATTTGGAAGCGATTTGATGGTGCGGAACGACAATGGCAAACCAATCTGAGACTATCATAGTCTCGGTACTGGAAAAAATGAAATAAAAAAGCATCAGAAATACTGGATTTCTAGGGTGTAGTTGCCAGAACAGACCACTAGATGGAGACAGACACCAATGAATGTTTAGTGTTTGCTACTTCCGCGGTTTTTGGCATCCGCGAAAGGTTGGATACATGGATACCACAGTCCAACTGTATCATGAGAGGAAAAGATAATACTTGGAAAAGGTAAAGGTGGCAGGAGAAGAGGAAGCACTGGGCGTGAGATGGACTTACTCATTAAAAGAAGCTGTCCTGTTATATTTTGAAGTTCATAAATCCACAGGATTCCGGTCATTCAGAAGTGACCTGATGGCCCATAACAAAGCAGCCAAGCCCAGATAAGGGGGCTTGGCAGGGTCGTAGAAGAGGGAGGGCTCTGCCTCAACCCCCCCATCAATCCCCCCCCCCAATTGTCCTCACTTCCCTTCTGCAGCCCAAGCGTTTCCAGACTTATTTTCCTGCCTAAATTATTCATCATCATCATAATTGTGTAATTACTGTAACTGCTGTTAATTATTGATGCCCAAAGCAGTAATTGGTATTTATTATTAATGGACTGGCGTGTTAATGTGCTGTTGTGTGTTTAGCTGGAAAACGGGTGGGTTTCGGGGGGGCCCCGAACCACCACTCCCTCCACATTTTGTTTCCCCATTTCATCCTATAATATTTTTTTAAAAAAAATATTGGTTTCTTCTCACTCAAGTCTAAAATATTCCCATATCTTGCAAAGCCAAATATTTGGGAGTTTCTCAACACAGTGGATGGGTAGGGATTGTAACACACCACCACATGTGGTGTAACTAAGTCGAGGGGGGGGGAGAAGGTCCACCCTAAAGCCATGGGTTTAATTACTCTGTTGGCCTTGATTAAGTCTGATTTAATTGTGGGGCTGCGTGTGTTCGACCGACAGCACTTCTGTGGGGCCCCTGTGGGGCCCTGTCAGGTAGCCCACGGCGGTCCCCGATGTTCTGTTCTGATAAATAATTGGGTTTGAGTTATTCTAAAGCACCGTTTAAACATTACCAAAAGCAAACTGAACAAATGAAATTTGGTAGGTTCCCTACGTAGAACCATATGGAAGTTCCCGGATAACCCCACCTGGATGACTGAGAATCTTCACGTATTACAGTGGTACCTCTACTTACGGTTCGAGCGGCTAGGATCATAGAACTATTTATTTATTTATTTTATTTTTGCATTTATACCCCGCTTATCTTCAGACGAAGTGGTTTATAAAACCACCGAGGCTTGATTTGAATGAAAGAAGACCCGCCCGATGGTTCCCCAATCCTCTCTTGAAGGCTTCCAGCATCAAAGCACCCACCCGTTAGATCCCAACTTCAGGGGTTCCATTGTTGTACTCCTCTAACAGTTGAGAAGTTGTTTTTAGCCCTGATGTTCAGCCGAAACCTGGTTTCCTGTCACTTGATCCCCTTACGATGGGATGACTGAGAACAGATCCTGCAGAACAGCCTTCCAAGCCTTGATAAAAGTGCCCTCCTGTCTCCTAACCCTCCGTCTTCTTGTCTCAAGGCCAAACACACCCAGTTCTTTGTAAAGTTAAATAGGTGATGCAGATATAGGTAAATTACGTACTCTTGAGATCTGAGAGTCTAAACTTGAGTCTTATCACGTCGAGGTGGCGTTGTGCCATGAAGCCGGAATTGACGACCTTAAGAGGACTTTGGATTTATTTATTTATTTTATTTAGAATATTTTCACCCCAACTTTAAAGAGTGGGTTTACCTGTTCTAAACTCCCAAAATGAGTATTCATGGCTCCCAAAAGGACTTTCCATGCCCGAAAGGGGATTCCAAAGTGTAACGTAACTTAAAATTTCGGCACCTGGGCCATCATCTCCTGTTCACTCCACTTTGAAGCAGACCATATTAACTACTACAACAGCAACACCATTGGAAAAAAAATAAAAATAAAGGGTATGCTTTCTAAAACTGGAGATTAATATTTGCCAACAGAGACACTCTAAATTTTATCGGCCTCCAGAGTCTGGTACTTGAAGGCAGAACCCCCACCCTGGTTACAATCAATGACCCCCCCCCACTCCTATTCCATTTCCCCTTATATCTATATGGCTGGGCCTTATTTCCCCTTTTATGTCCATTTGCTCAGTGATGGAGACCAGCTCTGATTCGCAGTAATTAATGAAACACTCCTAATAGCGGCGGTTAAGAATCAGCTGGGCAGAAAAGCGTTCCATCGCCTATCAATATTTGAATAGGATAAACAAAGGAAGGGGCGTTGTAATAATGATGATGATGGAGGATTAATATTAATAGGCCATAACAGGGGTGGGGGCTAGCCGTCATCTGTGTGAATAAATGCCAGCAGCCGTAATGGCCATAAGAATTAATAATTCATGTCCATAAGTGAAACGGTCAACGAGAATGATAACAAATTTAGTAATTTGCTGCTAATTGTGATTTCAGAGGGTCTCCACTGTAAGCCTGACTCATCCAAGCTCCTCCAACGTATTGTGCGATGTAAGGAGGGAAACCTGGACACGTGTGTTCCAGCAAAAAGGAGGGCCGAACGGACCCCAGGCGTCTGTTCTACAGCTTGAAAAAGGTCCGGTTTCATTTTTAGCTCGTCTAAAGTGAACGACACGCAAGCAGAGCATTGGGTGGACAAGCATTTAAGACGTGGTGGCCAAACTTTGGCCCTCCAGATGTTTTGGACCGCCACTCCCACAGTCCTTTGTCATTGGCAATACAGGCTCGGAATTCTGGGAGTTGCGGTCCAAAACGTCCGGAGTGCTGAAGTTTGGCCCCCATTGGAAGTGGTGTGTTGGGGTGTTTGCATGTTACAGTTTTGTCTCTAACAGAATGGCCTACAAATGAGACAGGTGTGTTTTGGAGATTGTAGGGTAGGCATGCCCAAACTTTGGCCCTCCTGATGTTTTGGACCACAACTCCCAGGATTCCAAGCCTGTATTTCCAATGGCAAAGGACTGTGGGAGTTGTGGTCCAAAACATCTGGAGGGCCGAAGTTTGGACATGCCTGTTGTAGGGAGAGGATCATCCAGAGGGGCTCTTCCCAAGCCAGGCCAGCTCCTAGAGACGTCAAGTCGATCCATCCTGAGAGCGGACCCACTGAAGGCAATGAGATCAGCTTCATTCCCCTTGATTTCAATGGGTTTCCTTTTAATGTGACCCGGTCTGGATCCAGCCCAAGGTGTCAGATGACACCTTGGAGATGTCCCCTTTATGTGTATTATTTAAAACCTGATGTGTAGCCTGCATAATGTAATTAAAAACTGTACAACCGCCCAGAGACTACTTGAAGTGGTATGGGGCGATATATAAGCAGAACACTTCGGTTTATTCCTAAAACGTACCAGTGGTCCTCAACCGGTGGGTCCCCAGATGTTCCTGGACTGCAACTCCCAGAAATCCCGGCCAGCTCAGCGAGTGATGAAGACTTTTGGAAGTTGCAGTCCAGGAACATCTGGGGACCCACCGGTGGAGAACTACTGTTTTAAAGAGAAAAGCGGGATAAAGATATTTTAAAGATATTTTAAATAAATGAATGTTAAATGACAGCATCTCCAGGGGCCTGTTGGACATGCAGCCTGATGCAGAGGGACGTTCGTCTGAATGCCCGTCCAAGAGAGAACCTTGTGTTGTATGTATTGATTAGTCCTGATTTGTTTTATGTTTTATCTTCAGGGCCAAAGGCAGGGTCGATGGAATTTATCAACCGGAGAGCCAGCCAACGGGGGATTCATAGTCCTCGAAAGAGCTTCCAAGTCAACACAGGTTGAGCAGGTGCAATGGATTCACACGTTCAGACGCGTGTCCGAGAAAGTAAGAGCGCAGAGAAAAGATGCGATTCGGTCGCCTGCCGCTCCGCCCCCGAAGAAACGACCCAGACCCACGACTCCTGCGGGCTCTGTTTATCTGGGTTTCGGAATTCCTGATCTGTGAGGATCTGGTCTTTTAGAACGTCTGAATGCGCAAAGAGAGTCCGCACGTGTATCCCGAGTGCCCCCCTCCCCGCGCGCTGGAGTGAGAGGTAGGGCAGGTGTAGGCGATCGAGATGGGGGAAACAGGTGAAGGAGGAAAATCTTAAACACGCACTTCCTGTTTGACTCTTTCTGGATTAAACCCCCGCGTCAACAGGTTGCGTGTCGGTCACGAGGAGGGAGGTGACCCGAAGGAGAGGAAGGTACAGTACCACTCCAGTAGCCAACCGGGTTCCTCTTTCTATGTCTATCTTAAGAGCCCGTTCACACGTTGCGGTGCAAACTCCCCATTTAAAAATAAAACACGTGGCGGTTTTAGACACAGCTGGAAACAGGATAGGCCTTGCAGATCTCAGCTGAGAGGAAGTTACAGGTTGGATCGTCTTTTTTATTTCAGTGCGTAAAGGTTTGGGATCCAGGACGCATCATTCTGTGTTTTAAGATGCCACCAAACTCGTGGTTTTGGCTTTCGTGTGTGGTTTTATGTGCATAAAGAGCCTTCAGACTAGGGGCTCGATCAACCTTGTTGAATTTGAGGGTCTCTTAGCTAAAACAAAGAGGATTTAAGGGCCTTTGACTCGGTATTTTAAAAAAGTTTTTTTTTTTTTTTAAGAAAATGCTGTACAGTATCTCATTGGCTCACTTGATAAAGAACCCTGTGTTACCGGAAAGGGTGCATTGCCGAAGAGTTTTGTGAACTATGAAAGGTTGCCCCTAGCCTGTGTGTGATTCATTCCTCCCGCAACGGAAGTTACACCATATTGGCCAAGGGCTACATTTGGTGGGGAGCCACAAGGAAAAGACCTCGCCTTTCACAGGTCATAACAGCAAGGGCAGTTAATCCGAATTCACGCCAATCAATCCGGATTTCAATCGGAATTCATGACAATCAATCCAGATTGGGGCAATGAATCCAAATTCCGAGCCACCAATCCAGATTCCTGGGGTCCTTAATCCGAATTAAGAAATCTATCTGGATTCTGGGAGGTCTTTAATCCGAAATAAGCGATCAATCCGGATTGGGGGGTCTATAATCCGAAATAAGCAATCAATCCGGATTGGGGGGTCTTTAATCCGAATTAAGGTATTTCGAAGTCGGGTTTGGTTTGCCTTCCTCCTTTCTTCTTACCTTCTGTTTTGGTACCAGGTCTTCACTTGGGTGTCGGTGAGGTTGAGCGAGGCGGCCAGCTCCATGCGATCCTGTACGCTCAGGTATTTCTGCCGCTCAAAGCTGCGCTCCAGCTGCGCCAGCTGGTGATCCGTGAAGGCGGTGCGGGCTTTGCGCGGTTTCTTGAGCCGCACCGGCGGACTCTCTCGGGAGCTGGAGATCTCCCGGTCGCCTTCTTCTTTCACTGGGCAGAGAGAGGGGAAGGAAAAGTCGAATGAGCCACAGTTTCGATGCCTTCAAAACAAAAAAACAAAAAACAGGAGCCCGGATGGGCACCAACGAACCACACTTGCGCACCCCCCGTGGGAAGGGCAGCTCAGATCCTGTAGGACGTATTTCAGAACGAATATTATTTCCTCCACCACCCTTTAGAGTCAGGCAAACCGTGGAAATGGCTTAAAAACCGTCTTGGAAAACCAGCGACCTCCACGAGAACTAGCGCCTTGAATTGTAGTAGCTCTGCCCCGCAGAGGAAAGGACGTGTGTATTGCACACGCTCCCCGCCAAACACGGGCACCCGAAAAAGGGGAAGGACTCGCCCTCGGTCTTGAAACAGACACGTGTGAACGCGTGACAGGAGTGCCATATTATAAGCGGTCCGGGCCATCCAAAATCACGTTAAATTCCCTGTAGTAAAACCTTCCAAATTTTGTTTTACCAGCGTCTTCTGAATAATGTAGACCTCCCTCTGCCTTTCCAAGGCCGTCCTGAAAATAAAAATTCTGTCCTTCCTTGGATCCCGTCTAAAATGTTCTTAAAATGCGAAGGGAGAATGGCGGCGGTGCAGAGAGAGAAAACTAAGGGATTTCAGGCAAAAATCAAAGAAAAACAAAACAAAACAAAAGCCACACGACATCCTTACCAATGTTCTCCCCGAAATTTATTATCACTAAATAAAGTGGGGGGGGGAATCATTCGTAATAAAATAAGCAAAACCCCCTGAAATTAAAAAGGCACGGACTAAGAGTTCCGGTTCTGCGCACTGCGATCCTATACGAATTCTGGCGCATTTTAGAGACCAATTCTGTACTAATTTCCACGAAAGAAGCTTCAATTAGTGCTGTATTCAGATCATCTTCCTTCCAATCTGGATCCCCACACGCGTGGGATCCCCTGCTTCCTCCATATAGGATCGCGCAAATTAGCTCTGAATAACTAATACAGAGAATGGGGCTGCCCTTAAATTATCCAAGGGCAATTATTTGACCCCCCCCCCCCACTTCAACATCAAATACAATAATGTAAGTTTTGCTGTTCAGATACATGAGAGAAAGGGTCAGGAGAAAAGGAAGGTGGTAGACACCTTTACCCGAAAATATTTGGAAATGGAGCCAAGATGAAGGGAAATGTTCTGATTTTTAGGAAGAAGTTGAGGGAAGTAAAGTGTGGGTGTTCTTTTACGTTTTTGGAAGAAAACAATCCCTCTATAAATTCATCTTAAATTCAAATATTATGCTGCCTTTCTTTCCCCCTATATGCCGAGTTTCTGAAATTACTGATCGCCTGAGTGAAGAAAGGAGAATATTTTCTCAAGGGGGGGGAGCAAAAATCGAAATTAAGAGAAATCGAGTTTTTCAGGGGGCAAGAGGCAGAGAATTCCAACGAGTTATCCTCAGCACAGGTAAAATAAATGATTTTCCTGAGTCTTTTTTTTTTTGACGGGGGGGGGTGCAGAAAGAGGCCATTTTATCCCCCCCCCAAAAAAACCCAGATGTCACGTGCCAAACCCTTTGAAGATAGGATGGGGGGGGGGAGAATTGCGCTATTTTAAGAAGGATGCGTGATTCCGTGAGTTTAAATCTTATGGAGGGCAATAATTCGTGATAAAAATTCACCGCCATGCACCCGCTCCCGTGGTCGGATCCGGAGTCTTTTCTTCAGGAAATAACACCTCCCCACCGCCTTGGATCGTGTCCATCAAGAGGGGAAGTCTTACTGACCCTAAGTCTAATCCTAACCCTCTAAAAACTTGAATTCAAGGGGTTATAATTCTTGACGTGGCCCCGATCCTAATGCACATTTATTCCCCCCCCCCCCAAAAAAAGAGAGCTTCACTAGAGTTTTGTGGGAACTTACTTCTAAGTAGATATGCATAAATTTGCATGGGGGAGATTTTTTTCGACTTTCCCCTCCTCCTTTCCGTACTCTTAACACTTGTTTTAATCTCTTTATCGAATTCCCTTGCGCTCCTGCAAGGTGGGTTTTCCAGAGGTGTACAGTATCTGCTGTTGAAACTTTGGTTCCTTATGTTGTCGGCGTTCGCTGTGAATGCCCTGTTGTAAACCGCCCAGAGTGGCCTTGGCGCCAAGCTGTGGGGCGGTATAAAAGTTTTAAATAAATAAATAAATAAATAAATAAATAAATAAATAAATAAATAAATAAATAAATAAAGGGGGAAAACCAAGCCAAACAACCCAATGATGTATTCAAGAACTGGCTGTCTCCCAAGGAAACCGCTTGGTGAAGGCCTTTGCAGAGGGGGGAGGGTTAACTATCCAATTAAAGGCAAAAGAAGGTCCATGAGATAATTAAAGCAAAAAGGGTTTTAATCTTTGTTATCTCGACTCCTCTTTTCGTTTCTATCCCGCGCCTTCCTTCAAACAACTCAGGCCGGACGTTCAGTCGTTAGGTTTTCACAACAACCTTGACAGGTAGGACTTGCGTCGAGCCATAAGCTTCTTGGCCTATTCTCGGGTTTACTTGAGTGGGCCAAGAAGCTTGGTCCGCGATTTAAACTCAGGGCCTCTTTTTTTATTTGTGGAAAGGGCTCTTTTGTTCACCGCTACCCTGTACAAAATGGCTTGCTCGTTATATATGCGTCTGTATAAAAATAAAATAAAATAAAAATATAGGAGGGGGAAACAAATGAAGGCAAGTTCTTAGAAGGAGCTGCCTCCTTTAAAAATAAATAAATAAATGGTATCAAAGAGAGGTCATGGTTTGGAAACCCTGCATTCAGCACAAATTTCCAATCCCTAAAGTCAGGGCGCTGGGGATGGACCCAGAACCTAACTCAGCAGAAACACGCAGTGCATTACTGTACCTTTTCTGCCCAACAACCCCAAAGGACACCTGATTTGGGGCTTTAATAAAGGCCAGGAGAACTATTCCTGTGATAGGTCTGACACCCCCAAGAGCGTAGAAACGTTGAGGACCAGCAGGTAAAACTTGTGGCCAGAAGAAGAAGAAGAAGAAGAAGAAGAAGAAGAAGAAGAAGAAGAAGAAGAAGAAGAAGAAGAAGAAGAAGAAGATGATGATGATGATGATGATGATGATGATGATGATGATGATGATCAACAAGGGCGGTTAAATATTCCCTCCGCTTTCCTCTCTTCTCTAACTTAAGAGCTGCCCAGCGCCCCACGCGCTGTCAAAGCGCAACTTGGTTTTGAAACCGGTTTAATTTGGAAGTGTTCAGGCCAGACACCCAACTCCGTATTTCGGGCTCCTCCTTTGCCCAATTCGGATTTTTTTTTAAAAAAATCATTTAAAACAAACAAACACCAACGGGTTCCTTTGATTCGGTTTTGTTGAGACCCGCTTTGCCAGGTATCATCTCCCGGGCGCAAAACCAACGTCTCCAAACACGGCTGGAAGCATCATCCCTGATGTTTTTCTTCTTCATCATCATATTAAAAAAGAAAAAAAGAAAACGTTTCCCCTTGGCCTCGCCCTGCCTCCCTTTATCTGGGCTTTCAAAGAGATTATGTTCCTCCTCAATGTACATGCATCATCATTATTATTGGGTTTTTTTTTAATAGGCACAAGGTGCGGTTTATATAAATTGGCCGCATTAGTTGTTGTTTCACCCCCTTTTCCCCCTTTTCTTTTTAAATGGGGGGGGTATGGTAAATTTCATTGTGCGAAGATTTAGGGGGCGGCGGTGGCTCATCTTCCACGCGCGCTGATTTCTCTCTGTAGAAAGACAATAATCCACTTAATTGAGCCACCAGGGACGGGCGAAGCGCTTTCAAGCAGAAACGGAGGCGCGACGCAATATTGCTTAAACATGAGAGGCGCTTTCAAGAAAGACGCCAAAAAAAATAAAAAAAGGCAGGGTTCTACACCCCCTCCCTTTATAAGAGGACAAAAAGGGGGGGGGAGAGAAAGGGGGTGAAGGTCTTGGAATTAGTGGCCTGAGACCTTTGTAGATACTTCTTTGGTTTGGTTTTCTTTAAAGAGGGTTGGTGGGAGATCTTAAAACAAAACAAAAGCGAAAAACTCTTGGCGATCTCCGTGAGGTCTGAAGGGCAGATCCTGGGAAGCGGCAGGATGGGAAATTTGGTGGCGGTGTGGGGTGGGGTGGGGTGGGGGGGCAGGGGGAGGTTGTGGGGACTTTTTTGGGGGGTGGTGGTGGAGGAGGAGAGGTCCCGGTGAGGGAGAAGGAAAGCCAGAGAGGAAGAAGGAAAACACTGGGAGAAGGAAAACGCTGAGAACGAGAAGGAGAGGAGAGGAATGAGAGCGAGAGGGGGGGGGAGGGCGAAAAAGGAGGAACCAAGAGAGGGCAGGAAGCCTAAAGTTGATCCGGCATAGGACGGGAGGGGAGGGGAGGGGAAGGGAGAGAAGAGGAAAAAAGAGGGAAACCAAATTAAAGAGGCGACAGGCCGGGGGACCAGCCGATAGGGAAGGGAAAGATCTGAAAGGGGCAGAGTTAAAGTTGCTTGGGAAGGAAGGAAGGAAGGAAGGAAGGAAGGAAGGAAGGAGCTGATGATGGATCGATGGAAGGAAGGAAGGAAGGAAGGAAGGAAGGAAGGAGCTGATGATGGATGGATGGAAGGAAGGAAGGAAGGAACGAACGAAGGAAGGAAGGAAGGAAGGAGCTGGTGATGGATGGAAGGAAGGAAGGAAGGAAAAAGGACGGTGTGTGTGTGTGGAAGGAATCGAAGCAGGAAAAAAAGGAAGGAAGGAGAACAAAAATAGAGAGAAGGAGGTGGAAAACGGTCAAAATTGGGACAGGAAAAGAGAGAAAAACATGGAGGGGAGGTCGGTGGGTGAAAGAAAGAAGGAAGGAAGGAAAGAACGAAGTATATATTCAGAGGAAGGACCAGGGCAGAACCAGAAAGGAGAGGGAAAATAGAAAAAATATATGAGACAGAGGAACAACATGTGTCTGGAAGGACAGAAAAGCGAAGGCAGAAGGGGTGGGTGGGAAAGAAGTGAATGAAATAGATCACCAGGAATAAAGGGCAGGAGTAAGGATCTATGACACTACACTGGGAGAAAGATCTCCGGCCGTTTCTGAGGTCCCCCTGAGCCTCCATTCTGTTTTCAGTAAAGGCAGGGGAGAGCAAGAATGAGGAACAGCAAAATAAAAACCCGCGTAATGCCAGCGAAAGCGAGATTGTCTTCAACGAGGTGCAGCCGGGAAGGACTGAAAGGGGAATAAATAAACACACCAACCGATCCATTTCCTGTGCGTCTTTTCTGACGCCGCCTCGTTCTGGAAATTTCCACTTAAAAATAAAAAGCCTAAACTTTGCAGGGCCCGGAAACGCCGGCAGGATCCTAAGGAAAGGAACGGGGCGCACAACACCCCCCCTAAAAAATGCAATCGGATAGGAGGGGTGCCCCTCCACACACACCCCATTCTCCACTAATTAAATTATATATATTTCAAAAGACACCCGGTCAGGAAGCTTGTGGTAGCGTCAGCCCACTAAAAAACTCTCTAGCTAGCTGGAGTCACTCCGGAGTGAACCCTTTTATAGGATCTAGCTCAGGGTTAGGCGCAAAGTACTGCATCTCATCGCTTCCCCAAAGCAGCCACGCTGAATTAAATAAAATAAAATAAAATAAAATAAAAATAAAATAAATGGAAAGTCGACCTCTGGACTCAAGGGGGCCTGCCCAAGCCTTCCATCAGTAATTTCCCATCAGTGGTGGAGAACCCAAATAAGTTCCCAAGGGGTCTAGTTCAGTTCCCCTAAGTCTCTTCGCTTCTGAGCCGGACTTACTCCCAAGTAATTGAGGGTTTCTTGTTTGGGATCCATGGTATGAAATCTGTTCCCTCCTCCTCCCCCCCCCCAGCTCCACGAAATAATGACGGCTTAACCAAACAGTTACCCAGGCAGCTTCCACGGATACGCTGAATATTTAAGTTACCTCGATTAATATTTCAGTTGTTTAAACCCTTGTGGCTTTGAGTGAGGTGTCTTAAAAACAGACAGATGCCTTGTTTAAACATTTAAGAACCGTCCAGTTTTTCTGGGGGTTATTTCTTCAATCAGTGGAGAAAGAGTGGCATTGGTATGACCCCTAAATCAATCAATCAATCAATCAATCAATCAATCAATCAATCAATCAATCAATCAATCAATCAATCTATCTATCTATCTATCTATCTATCTATCTATCTATCTATCTATCTATCTATCTATCTATCTATCTGTCTGTCTGTCTGTCTGTCTGTCTGTCTGTCTGTCTTTTTCTTTCTTTCTTTCTTTCTTTTTCTTTCTTTCTTTCTTTCTTTCTTTCTTTCTTTCTTTCTTTCTTTCTTTCTTTCTTTCTTTCTTTCTTTTCTTGCAAAATAAAGAGCATTTCATTTTCCACTTCAACCAGAGCAATGGCAGAGGAATTAAACACATTATCAGGCAGAGGAATTAAACACATTATCAGGGACCAGGAGGGCATCATTATTTGAATAAAACAAACTGGTAGCTACTCACTCAAGGAACCGCCGCTCAACTTTCCAATATTGCTATTAGGCCGCTGTTACTGACCCGAAGCGTTATTCATTATTACAGTCCCCTACCACCATGTTAATCCTTTTCCTTTTGAGTAAACAGCAGAAAACTTTAAGTAGACCTAGGACCGCGCTGCAATCTTGCCTGCCGCCGACTAAGTTCTACTGAAGTTGTTCCCTGATCCAGATACTATTTAGTGGATCTTGCCGCAAGTAAGCCTGTAACAATACTTATTTTCTCTTTGGATCTACCTGTTATCTATTTCCTCGAAAGCAAACGGTATCAAAACAACACTCCGCGAAAAAAAATCCAAGAGATCAAAGGCATCTTTACATCAGTGCAAGCAGGACGAAGATGGGGTTTGAGATGCCTTTAAAACAGGGATTATTTTTTTTTAACTTGCCCCCATCTCGGGTGTCTTGATCGTCAATAAATTGATATGGAATTGGGGGGGGGGGAATAATCTTACCCAGAAACAGATCTATCAAGAGGGGAGAGATCCCCCCCCCTTTCCCCCCAATCCGAGCCAATATACCGACAGATCGGTAAAATTCAAAGATCGCTCGCGCGCCTTCCCATCTGACGGCAAAAACCCCCAAATCCGGCCGAATCCTTCCCTGTTCTGAACTGCCAATCGTCTCTTTAAAGGACCCGGCCAGATCTGACTGGGTTCTCTCGCATTTTAAACCCCATCCACAGGAGGAAAGTCAACACGACTTTAGAAGTTTCCCCTTCGGGAAAGGTCCTAACACAGAGGGGTCAGACCCAAAAGGGGAGACCCCTGGTCATGGCGGGAGCGAAGGGCGATGGGAAATCAGATACACCGCCTGGGCAACCGATATTGATCTGCCTGTCAGGCCCGTTCGCGTCACCGAAGGATTTTCAGGGATTTGCTGCCTCTGTGAAAACCCAAACCCCTGCATCGCTGCGCCTTCCTCCCTTTAGGTAGCGCAAATGAGGAGGGGAATAAGCCCTCGTCCCGAGGTGAGGGCCGAGGACGAGACCGGCTCCGAAAGAATCCCCAAACACTTGCGCAGAGGGTCTATTGTTTGCGCGCGTTTGCGCGCGGTGGTTTGCGCGCAGGAAGCGAATTTGAACTTCGGGGGTTGCCTGCTTCTGCAGAATGGGATAAAAGGCATCAAATAAAACCAGGGCATGGAGGCGAGGAGTTGTTGGGGGGGGGTGAGGGAGGACCAAATTGACATTTTAGTCCGAACTTTTCAAAATAATTTCAAGTTACGGATTCTTTCAGGTTCTGCTGGAAGGGAAGAGAACCGAAGGCTATAAATGTATATAAAATATGTAAAGACCATCTGTTTTGTACTTAGATTTAAATAAATAACGCTTAGATAAATAGACTTAGATTTAAATAGACATTCAATCTAAACTATAAATATATGAAATCACACACATATGGTTTTACACATTCGTAGCCTTCAATTTAATTTTCAAATTAGAATATAATGAGATGAAATTAATAAAATTAAATATGGGTGTGTATCAAAAGAGGCAGTTCAAACCTGGCTCACGGTGTGTTACTCTTTTTCGCCAAAAAGTATCATTTTGGAACCTCCATGTTCAGGAGAAATATACCTCCGTGTACCAAATGTCTGGAGATACAGCTTTCCTGTTCTCTTGGTGGACAACTCCCCCCTCCCCTCCCCCCAAAAAATCCCCACCAACTTTATTTTTGTTTCTTATGGAGACCCATTGTTTTTGTGTAAGGATTGAAAGTGTGTAAACTGGAGAAGCGGGGATGAGTTAAAGAAAGAAGCAGCCGCTGCGGATTTCTTTTAAAGTCAAAATAGTTCCCCCCCCCTTACCTTTGTATTCGGAATCGGAAGAGGAATTGTTTCCGCCCTTATCCATCTTCTCCCGAAAATCCTCCCCCGCCTTGGCCGGGGTTCGAACCGGCGCCTCCGGCGCGCTCTGCCCATGGGTGCTGGAGTACGGGGCGCAGGCGGCCAAAGGCTTGCAGTCGGCCAAAATGTCTCGGATCAAGAAGGAGGAAGTCACTGTTCTGGATTGCGCCGGAGCGGAGAGGGGTCCGCCTTGAAGGTGAGGCTCCAGCCCGGCGGCCACCCCGGATCGGGGCGCCACCGTCTCCAGGCAGTCCCTGCCGGGCGAGTGGGGAGACGGGCAGCCGCTGCTGATTTCGGAGCGCGGGCTGAGTTCCAAAGGGGACCGGCCTTCCCCCATCAGCGGGTCTCCTTTGGGTACGGCGGGGCTCCCCGGCCGGTGGGACAGGAGGGAGTCGATGCCAAAGCCGTTGGATCCTTCCATGTCGATCAGGGGGACATGGGCTGGCCGTTCCGGTCAACCTCCCCGCGAAGGCGTGCGTGCCTGCGGCGGCTGGTTCCAGAGAGGGAAACGCCGATCGCCAAGCCGAAGGCAACTCGGGGTTAATCCGGAGTGAGTATTAAGATCCAAGACGGGGTAAGGGGCCAAGTCTTCCCGGATATCCCGCGTTTGAGCTAGCTGCAAGGCGAAAGAAGGACAGAAACGGGAGGGAAGGCAGGGGAGAGGGGTGTAGGTGGAGAAGAACGAGAGCCGAAGGTGCCGTAAAAGAAAGGAGAACATAAAAGTAGAGAAAAAGAAAGAAGGAGAACCGAAGGTGGAGGAAAAGAGAAGAGGAAAAAAACGATCACCAAAAGGAGAGGCAGAGACAGTCAATTTTTACTTGCAAAGGAGAGAACCGACGGTGAAAGAGATGGTTACCCAAAGGTGACCCCACTGGGCTCACGGTGGTTCGCGCCCAGGTAGTTGCGCCAAGGATCACATTTTATCTTTCGAACCGGCCTCTCCAAGCCCACCCCGCCCTCCGCAGCCCATAGATCACCCGCTCGAAGGTCTAAAAAGGTCTAACTCGAAAATGGAAAGAAAAGATGGACGCGCAAGAAAATAAAATCTGTGCCCGCCCAGAAGCCGAAGTTACCAAACAAAAACAAGAACCAGAAAACAACACAAAAACCCGTTTCTTCTTTGGGGAGGGCGTGCGCGGAGGGGAGAGACCCTCGGGAGGTCTCAGGACCACGGAGAGCGCTCTTGTGATGATCCGGATCCAGATCCAGCCGTGCGCAACCACCGCCGCCGCCTCCACCACCCACTTACCCACCCAACCCCGACCCGGATAGATAGGCGATGGGGTGGACCGTTCAGCACCTATGGAAAAGTCGAGGCAGGCCCCATAGGATCGCGCCCACTCCGCCACCGCCGCCTTTCCCCATCGCTCTGATATTGGGGAAGGCGCTTTCGGAAAAAGGAGACCCCCCCTTGCGCGCTACAGGCGAAAAGTCTGGTTGCGCATCGGTTCAGCACCACCAACAGCTCCGCCCGGCGATCTCTCTCTCTCTCTCTCTCTCTCTCTCTCTCTCTCTCTCTCTCTCTCTCTCCTTTTATTCTCTCTCTCTCTCTCTCTCTCTCTCTCTCTCTCTCTCTCTCTCTCTCGTTTTTTTTTAAATCCACACGCGCGTGCCTAGCTGCCTGTTCACACACTTGCGCGCAACCCCGTCCCTCTACTTGTGTTGCCTTAGTTTGGAATCCTGTTCCCCTTCCTCTTCTTCTTCTTCTTCTTTTTTTTTAAAATGTCTTAAACCCAAGATCCTAAATTCACGTGTTCTCCTCCCACCCTCCTGATTGGCCGGCCAGCTTTTAGGGTGATGTCACTCTCTCTAACACACACACACACACACACACACACACACACACACACACACACACACACACACACACACACACAACTGACAAGCCACACATTCCGGGGGAACTTGATCTCGCCTCGGTTTGATTAAAAGAGACACTGAATTAATTACAGCCCAGATCCAACTGTTAGCGGGCAATTTCCACCCTGTTTCCTATCATTACGCCCCTGATGAAGTTCTAAAAAGGGTGATTAGTCATACAGGAAGGTGTTCTGAGGAGGAAGGAGAGGCAAATTCTGGGTGCGCTGGGATGTATGAATTCAGGCACATTAGGTGTGGGACATTGTGTTGTTTTTTTAAAGTTATTTTTGGTTCCGAATTAGCTGAATCGTTGTTGCTTCCTAGGACACCGATGAAAGATGTTTAAGAGGGAAAAAAGCTACAACCCATGTGATTCCACCACCCCTTCCTCTTTTTTTATATTAAAGAAGAAAGATTAATTATATACAGGCTCTGTAAAGACCAGACAAGCAATTTTAAAACTATTAATCGCTTCTAACAAGGAAGCTTTAATATGGTTCTGGTTCTTTCTCTCTCTCTCTTTCTCCTTTTATTCTCTTTGTCTCCTTTATTTGTTTTAATTTCCCTCCTTGCCTTAGCAAAATGTAGATTTTAGATAGATATATGTAGAATAAAAGATATATGTAGAATTAACCGGCCCAAATTGGAAAACATTAAAGGAGCAGATACGTGTTAGGTTTTTTTCTTTTCTGCCTTCTTGAGAGGCCAATTTTAGTGTTTGGGAAGGATTCTGTCTAGACATACTTGGGAGTTAACCTGTTTTTGTAGAAATGTTGTCCGCACCTCATCTATTTTGACGCAACCTGTAAGAGTTAATTCGAATCAACACGCCTAGAGGAAGTTGGAATCTAAAACTGATAGGCGCGTGTTTGTGTGTGTGTGTGTGTTAATTTGGATCCCAATTTTGAATTTAGGAACTGGCCCTCCAAAGAAAGAGTTTAACATATAAAATCAGTTGTAAAACAGGTGAGTTTATTTCTTATTGCTATATATGCCTGCAGTTTTTTTTTAAAAAGCAGGATGGTCCCAAATAAGACCTGACAGCCGGTGTGAGGTTAAGTTTGAGGCCAGGGTAGGAACAGCCCTGTTGGAACAAACCTGGCGAACAGTTCTGTGGCACCCGGAAGACGAACCATTCTGATATTAGCCCTCCTTTCTCGATGACAGACTCTTTCATCAGGGCTCTGCAGATTTATTCCGAATTCCTGGTGCCGCGCATTTGGTAGAGGGCTGGAAGTCGCGTTATAGATGGAAAGGAAAGGCAGAAGAAGGAATGGAGTAGCGGCAAATTACTGTGCATTACAACGTTAGAGAACCAGTTACGTTCTTTGCAAGGGAATGGAATTGAACAGAAACGGCTGCTCACAGAGGCTTGTTGGCCTTTTCAAGTTTATTTTGAATTGCCTTGAAGATGGGGAGAGAAGGCAAAAGAGAAACAAGTTTATTTCTCTCTTTCCTTTCAAACCACGAGGATTTTAACTCCTCCTCTAAAAAAAAAAACCTATAACCCGGAAAGACCAGGGCTGAGGCGTAAAAGTGCAAATCGCAGAGTTTCAGCAAGGATAGCTGGATCTAGGCCTTTGATACAGCCGGATACATCAATATATTTCTGCTGCCAACTGGTGAGGATGTAATTTGAATTTCTTCATCTCCTGAGCGACACTTTCTCTTTGGAATTTGCCCGGAAGATCATTTTTAAAAGTGTGCGTTGGGAGGGGGGGGGACCCAGTCCTGTTGCATTTCCTAGGCCCGGTTCATCAGTGCCAATATCTTTTTTAAAAAATTACATCTGGTGGTGGATTGGTCTGAATCCTTTTGAAATGAAAGCTCTGGATTTCACACACACACACACACCACGTTCTTGGCTGAATGCAGAGGATCTAGTAGTAGTAGTAGTAGTAGTAGTAGTAGTAGTAGTAGTAGTAGTAGTAGTAGTAGTAGTAGTAGTAGTAGTAGTAGTGACCCCATGTCCATGGAGTTTTCTTGGCAGAAGTACTGGAATGGTTTGCCTGTTCCTACTCCAGGCGCCTACAGCACCTGGTATTCCCTGGTGGTCTCCCATCCAAGTACTAACCAGGGCCGGCCCTGCTTAGCTTCCGAAATCAGGTGGAGAACCGATGTGCTTAGGGCATCAATAATAATAATAATAATAATAATAATAATAATAATAATAATAATAATAATAATAATAATAATAATAATAATAATAATAATAATAATAAATTGTATTTAATACCAGTAAATGTTTTTAATAATTTTTACACTGTGTTTAGCATTTTGGAATCATCAGCATCTAGTGATGGGTCTCCCCCTTCAGGAATAATCCGAACCAAAGCGAATAGCGAAGATCAAAGACATCGGTAGCAACAGTTCAGGACAATTGGGTGGGTGGTTGATATGTCTTTCCCTTGCTTCCTTGTCCCGAGGTTGGAAGTTCGATTCCCCCCCAGGGGGCCTCCTTGTCAGGGGCTCGACTGGATGATCGGTAGGGTCCCTCCCAGCGCTCTGCCCTTCTGAGATCTATTGAGCCGCTGGACAGCCCAGTGGTGGAAGTCTCTGGCTTCAAATCCAGAGGTTGGAAGTTCGATTCTCCTCTGGGCCTCTTTGTCAGACGCTGGGCTTCGTGATCCAAAGGGCCCCTTCTCGTTCTGCAGTCCAAAGCTTAGTTAAGCTCGCTTAGTTAAGCTCCCCAAATTGCTCAGGCAGGTCCTTCTTGTGTGTGTGTGTGTGTGTGTGTGTGTGTGTGTGTGTGTGTGTGTGTGTGTGTGTGTGTGTGTGTGTGTGTGTGTGTGAAAACACCATCCCTCCCAACTAACGCGTTTCCAGCCCGATCCTTGCTAGAGAAGGGAGCGGGTCCCCCCCCCCCCCTGGTTTAAACCTCGCCTTCTTTCTTCTCCCGAGAGCAGCTCGTGACCCCCCTCCTGCGCGCCCTGGGTCTTACTCCGGAGTAAAGGAGCCTAGGATAGGATCGAGAGGGAGGACCAGCGCTGCTTTAGAAGGCCAGCCGTGGGCTTCGATCCTCAGCCTTGATTCCTTTGCAGTTGACTTCCCAGTAAGTTTCCTGCCTCGAACTGCTGGGGTTTTTGGGCACCTGGCTGGGCGTTCGATTCCCCTCCAGGGCCTTCCTAGATCGACGCTGGACTGGGTTATCCAGATTATTTTCGTATCTTCTCCTCGCCTTCTCGCCTTCCCTCCCGGCCCGTTCTCCTTCCTCGTCGCCCCCTCTTCCCTCGGGCCCTGCCCTCCCTGGCCTGCGGCGGGCGGGCGGAGGCCCCTCTCCAAGATCCAGCAGCTTGTAAGCGGGGCTGCGCAGGGCACAAGGCGGGCTCAGCAGGACTTAGGTCGCCCTTTCCAGGCGGAGTCGGTTGCAAGCTGTCGGGGCCAAGTTACAGAAGAGGGGGGGGGGGTTTGGTGGTGGTGGAGATCTGAGACCCACAGAGGAAGGGGGAGGCAGGGAGGGAGAGAGAAGAGGAGGGAAGGGTGCCACCGACTCACAGGCTGACCCTGCTACCCACCCTCCTTTCCTGAAAGCTTTTGAAATTAGGGTATCCAGCTGCAGGGGTTCGATTCCCCCACCCCCGGGTCTCCTGGAGACGGGATGGACTGGATGATCTTGAGAGGACCCCTTCCCGTTCTGCAGGGGCCCCATTGTTATTGAGATCGGCTGGGCCGCTCCGTGGGTGAGGTCTCTGGATGTGGGGCCAGGGGTCGGGGGTTCGAGTCCCCCACTGGGCCTGGAGAAGGGCCAGCCTGGGGGGGGGCTTGAGAAAGCTGCACAGTCGTCCCAGGGCGCCCCCCAGAGGAAGGGAAGGGCAACCCACTGGAAAAGGATCCCCGTAAGTCGGAATCAACTTTACGCACGTTGTTGAAGCCAAGTAAGCGTGACGTGTGTGTGTGTGTGTGTGTGTGTGTGTGTGTGTGTGTGTGTGTGTGTGTGTGTGTGTGTGTGCGCGCGCGCGTTACTTCCTTCCCCTTCCCTGTTGAGATGGGTTTCAATTTTTTCCGAACTTCTCTCCCCCTCCCTCCGCCCTCGGAAAGGCAAGGGGCTCAGCTCAGGACTGCTATGGAAAGGAACTTTTTTGTTAAATTGTTATTAAATTCCAAGGGCTCCTTCCGGAATCCGACTCGTCGCCGGTGGCGCTTATTAAGAGTTCTCCTTTCCCTCTCCCTGCCGGGAGATCGATCGTTCGGGGAGTCCTTCAGCCACTCTGGAGAGGGCAAGATGGACCCCCCCCCGCCTCGACCAAGCCCCCCACCCCTCCCATTTAAGGAGAAATATTACTCGCCCGACGACCTTTTTCCTTTCCTTTCCTTGGGGAAAACGTCCAAGAAGAAACGGCTGTGAAAAATGCAGGTAAGGCCGGAAGGAACTTCAGGTAACGTCGAGTGAAGGGGTTTATAACGTTACCTTTTTTCCAACTGTAACTTTTCTGTTAAGAAAACAGCTGAGCCGCTGGTTTAAAACAGGCTTCAGGGCAGGTTCGGGAGGAAAAATTGTATTTTTTTTATTTTTTTTAACAGCCCAGTGAGACAATGTCCTTCTCTTTATCAGGAAAAAAAATTCCTTTTGAATTTAAATACTGCTGGCCCATTTTTATTAATTTTTCTCAGGACTTTTGGTATGCAATGTAAATGAAGTGTAGCAGCAGCAGTAGTAGTAGTAGTAGTAGTAGTAGTCACCAAGAAATAACTTGAAAACATTACCTGATATCAGTATCTGAAAATTGAACTTCAGAGACTCTGGCATAAACCAGTACAGGTGGTCCCTGTGGCAATCGGTGCACTGGGTGCAGTGCCTAAAGAGCTAGGCGAGTATTTAGAAGAAATTGGAGTTGACAAAAGTCACCATCCGTCAGCTGCAGAAAGCCGCCTTACTGGGATCTGCTCGCATAATTCGCCGATTTGGTAAGCATTTGGCTAGTGATTTGTAATACAAGATCCAGCATAGTTATTTTGTTTGCTGTGTGATGATGATGATGATGATGATGATGATGATAATAATAATAATAATAATAATAATAATAATAATAATAATAATAATAATAATAATAATAATAATAATAATAATAATAATAATAATAATAATAATAATAATCTCACCTTTCCTTCCACCCATAAAAGTTATAACCCGAATATCAGGAAAAGCAGCTCCGTTACTGTTCCAATGTCATCTCAGGAAGGCCCCTGCATCCAAGAGTTGCCCCCCCTCCTTATAAGAAAATCCCACCATGTTCTACGAGTGCTTGCTTGTGATTAAAAAGCCAAGGCCCCCGCATCTTTGGAGCGGAATGCTTTAAACATTGTTCAGAGTAGAGTGCCATCTTATGGCTGGTTGTTCAAACGTTTAAGACCCACCACTATATGAGGAATATATGCGGTTAAGAAAAAGAGCGAGCGAGCAATAAAACATTTCACCCTGAGATTTATTGGTGGGGGGGGGGGGGGGGAGAAGAGGTAGGGAGAAAAAACAGTGGAAACTTGAGATCTGTTCCCATTTGGCCAGGCGAGAATATTTTGCTTTTTCTCCCAAGCAGTAGGGGAACTCTGGCCCTCCGGATATTTGCAAGACTCCAAAACCCATCGTTCTGGGCTGGGCTGCCTAAGGCTGATGGGAGATAGAGTCCGTCAATGTCTTGAAAGAGGCACAGTTCTCTCCCCCCCCCCCGTCTGGCTCAAACCACCTGGAGAGTCGGAAGCGTTTTGAGAGGAAGGAAGTAATGCTGGAGGAGAGCTTTACGGATACGTTGGGCTACCAGGCCGATGACTAAGTGGATCCTAGATCCAATCAAGCCTGCCCTTTCTCTGGAGCCAAGCATGTTGAAACTGAGGCTGTCTTATTTTGGGGACCTCCCGAGAAGGCAGGATTCCATGGGAGAGAAGATAATGCTGTTAAAAGTGCAAGCCATCAGGAAAAGAGGAAGACCAAATGCAAGACAGAAAAACTCCCTTAAGGAAGCCACAGACTTGCCTTTTCAAGAGCTGAGTTGGGCTGTTGAGGCCAGGGTATTCTGGAGACGGCTCATTTTTAGAGTCGTCACAGATCGGCAGGGACTTGCTGACACATAACCACACAAAGTAAAGTAAAAAAAAGGAGGAAAGGCCAGTTTTTCGTATATATTCCTCTGTCCTTGTGGAAGGAAGGCATTCTGAAAACGAGTTGGCGTCCGGGGAAACACCCAGATGTAATGATCAGGTGGATATCTCAGAGTATTATCTGCCGTTCTTCCCGCACAACCCTCTGCTTTGACTTGGATCCCTATATTCAGGAGGGGGTTGACTTGATGACCTCACAGGGACCCTTCCAACCCCATGAGACTCACTCCCATCTCATGGTGTCCTTCAAAGAGTCTTGTAAGGTGGGGTCAGACCGAGACGTCATGCCTGGCTGAAGGTCGTAATTGTGTAAAGGGACACGAGGATCTGAAAGGACTTCTCGTCTGCTCCTAAGCTGCCGTTCCAACCGCTACACTCCGCTGCCTCTGGTTTATACCTCCTATTACAGCCTTCTTTTCTAGCGTAAAGAAATGCCAGTTGTCAGGGGGAGGCCAGAATGCGATTCCGGCCCCTTCTTGGATCTTGTCTCTGATGCAGTGGCGTAAAGTGGCAAAGAGGTGCCGCATCAGAGTTGGAATCCTTGCTCGGCTATGAACGCTCACCGGGAGGTGTCGATGAGGAAATGACTCCTTGAACATCTCACCCACCTTGAAAAGGTGACCACGGGTCCCAGAAGTTAGAAGCCCCCCCCCGCCCCCCCGTCTCTGGCTCCGTCCAGAGAACTTTGGCCAGCTGGATTTCCCAAAACGGTGGAACAGCAGACGATGGGAACCAATCGGAGATCGTGGGAATGTCGGACAGGGTTGAGAAGGCAATGAGAAACAGAGGAAGGTTTTTCCCACCAAGAAAAGAAAGGGAGATGAATACATATACTGAGAAAAAAAAACAGGCTGCCAGGAACTTGTAGCAGCATCCGAGTTACCAGTGGGTGTCACTGTCGGATAATAAGCCACGTTCTTGGGGGGAAAGAGGGAATCTAAAATAGAGGAAGCACGTAGAACAAGATGGCCTGGACCAGGAAGGTAAGATGTTTCAAGCAGGAAAATAATGTTTTCTTCCTGAATGTCTGTGAAGATTCTCAGTCCTCCAAGTGAGTTTTATCTGGAAGTTGAGTCATGGCAACTGGACTTCTTTTTCTTGAGAGATAGAAACGGTTCGCTGCTCGTCCAAACAGCTTCATTCAACCTGAAAACAGCTAGTGCGAGTCCTCCATCTGACTATAAAGCAGCTATATAAGATCTTTTCTCTCTTTTTTTGACTGAACAGGAGGATCAACGCTTCTGATTAATAACTCCAGGAATTTAATGTCAAGACAAAGCCGGAAGTCAATCATGAGTTTAATCAGACACACACACACACATACACACAAACCAGAGATTCTTCAGACTCTAAGTGGAAATGCACCATTAAGCATTGGAACCGGAAGGTGCACGTGTTTTGCACAGGCTGTTGAGTGTTTCTCCTGGTGCACCCGTTCTCCCCACCCGTGAGGTTCTCAGCATGCCGTGGTGTAGAGGCCTTGCGCCAAGGGCCCGATCCTGACGGGGATTTCTGAACGGAAGGCCGCCATCGCTTTCTTATACTGCACCGGATCCTCAAAGGTAGAAAGATGAGGATCCACCTAGAGAGCAAGGAACACAGAGAGGTCACACCAGGTCAGCGGCTGCTCCCCCACATCGACCCGGGGCCCATCGCCACATTGCCTAGAGGATTCTGGGAACTGTAGTCGAGGAAGTAACTTTTTCCGAGCCAGGAAAAAGGCATCAGCCTCCGATTCTGGAGGATATTATTCTAAATGCCCTTGCTCTCTGGTCTTTCCCAAATGTTTTGGATGATAATTCACCTGCCTGGGTGGATCAGGGGCCTGGAAACCAAACACAAAGACGGAAAGAACTGAACATATTTAACATAAGAACATAAGCAGGGCCATGCTGGATCAGACCAAAGGCCCATCTAGTCCAGCTTCCTGTATCTCACAGTGGCCCCACCAAGTGCATCTGGGAGCACATGAGACTAGATCTCTGTCTCCTGATACCACTCCCCTGCATCTGAAGTACCCCAGTTTTAAGCCTGGAGATTACACATCTCCACCATGGTTTGTAACCTGTGATGGACTTTTCCCTCCAGGAATCTGTCCAATCCCCTTTTGAAGGCATCCAAACAAGATGCCATCATCACCTCCTGTGGCAGGGAGTTCCACAGACGCTGGGTGAAAAAAATATTTTCTTTTGTCTGTTCTTATTCTCCCAGCCCTCACTTTGAGTGGATGTCCCCTAGTTCTGGTATTTTGTGAGAAGGGAAAAGAGCGTCCTTCTATCCACTTGAATCATGCCCTGCATTATTTTGTACGTCTCAATTATTAAGCCTGGAGAAGACAGAAGGGGGGTGATTGGAGAGCATTTTTCAAATATTTGAAAGGCCCTCCTACAGAGGAGGGGCAAGGTCTGTTCTCCGTCGTCCCAGAGCGGAGGACACACAACAATTGGGCTCAAGATATGAGAACCCAGCTCCTGGCTCAATATCAGGAAAAACTTCCTGACGGTTAGAGTAGTACGAGAACGGAACCCATGGCTTCGGGAGGTGGCGAGCGCTGCAGTGCTGGAGGCCTTCAACAGAAAAAATGGACCGCCATCTGTCCGATCTGCTTGGTTTTTGGAGTCCTGCCTTGACCTGGGGGCTTTGTAGTCCCGTACTAACTTCACTCTTCTAGGGATTCCTGATTGTCGGCAATGCCAGCTGGGGTCTCCTGGACCATGAATCTCAACAGCAACATCTCGCCCTAAGACACCACCCAGGCAGGGATGCTACACCTCTGTGCACCCTTGAATGATGCTCCTTGATCTTTGGTCCTCCAGATGTTTGGGAATCGCTCCAGGGGGGGGCAAAGCCTCTGGGGACAGAACTCTGCAACATCTGGAGACATCAGCTTGGGAGTCTGAAGATAACATGTTTCCCCCCTGGATGGAGGCTATGAGAAATCTAGGGGAGCGGGGGCGTCGTTTCTCTTGTTGCCCCTGGCTTCCTTGTGTTTTGAACAAATTTGCAAGGCTCTCTCTCCCACCCGTTGGGAACGGTTGATTAAACCTCTTCGGAAATGTTATCTCACACTTAGGCAGAAGACTTAATGAATGATTTGGGCACCGGCGGCGAAGGACTAGATTGGCAGACGAAATCTCCAGCTGCCGCTGTAATTGTGGACATCCCGGGATTAAGCCCTCAAGCCTTGTAAGAGCAGATCAGTTGACATTTTCCAAGGTAGATGTATAATTTCATAATTAGGCTCCTCCAGGCTTGTTTTCTGGGGGGTGGGGGTGGGGGTGGAGCAGAAGGAGAGGTGTAGGCGGATGATAGTGGGTTGAGCCAGATCTCTCCGGACGCCCACCGAACTAAGAAGATGCTGTTGGTTTTTATTATCAATTAATATTATTAGCAGAACAGAAACTCCCAGACTAAGGGCACTGCAAAGATCCGGCCATGAATGTGCTGGAAAAAATGGAAATAATTTGACACCTCCATGAGCACGTATAAAGGAGGGTCTCGGCTGTACCTCTGTATGAGTGGCTGATCGGTCTGGGCCCTAAACACTGGCAGGTGTAATGATCCTAACCAAGAAACCCACCGCCAGCCATTTTCTGTTCTCCTAGGAACAGGTCTTTTGTAAAGCTAACGGGTCTGCATTGTCCATTGAAGACCCATCTACTGCAAAGCACTTTGAAGGACAGCAGATGTAATGGTGTGTGTGTCTGTCTCTGTCTATCTGTCTTTTTGTTTGTGTCTGTGTCTATGTTAAGATAACCTTGCCCCTCTTAATAGAAAGTTCTAACATGTTAACCCCGTGATATGGCATTCCACCATGCCATGGCAAAGAAAGACAAATCAAAACAGCAACAAAAAACAGAACAGGAACAAAAGCTCAACAGCAAGTTCCACAAACCAAGCGACCACCAGAGCCTTGTAGCTTTGCGGCTACACTGCAGCGCTGCAGTCAAGACTCTGTTCCCGACCTGAGTTTGATTCCAACAGGCTCAGATAGCTGGGCTTGAGGTGGACTCAGCCTTCCATCCTTCTACGATCAATAAAATGAGTTCTCAGCTTGCTTTGCTGGGGGTGTGGGGTGTGGCACCATGCAGCCCACATAATTAAATTAGAAAAACTGCCGAGAGAACACTTTAAACGCTACAGGGTGGTATATAAGCAGCATCCTTTGCTTGCGCGTGAGCCTTAAATTGACCAAGCAATACCTCCCATTACTGATCCATCACAGGTCTGTAAGTTTTTGACATGGTCGGTGGCCATCAAACATGATTCCCTCTCTTCCGGTACATTTTTACGCCCTCCCACTCCACCTTTCCCCGTCCCCTGAGTATACAAGGGTGCTCCTGAGTCAAGCAGCATCTGGTCTCACTGTCCCCTCCCCGGCGATTATGAATTATTTTCGGCTTTTCCCCTCGCCTTAAGGTACATGCTACTAATTTGCGCGTCTTCCTTTGCAAACCTGTCTGGGAATGTGTCCCCTGCAGGTCTTTGACCAAGCTTCCCAGCGGAGGGCAGAAGAACCTGCCGGAAGCACACTCAGGGTGTGTGTTGTGTGTGTGTCTGGTGCTCACCCCTTGTGTCGCAAACCTCCATGTACAGGGGGGGGGGCTGTATACACGGATGCAAATGATGACGGAGGGGGAACAAACCCGCCCATCACTTACCGACGCCTGACAGGGAAATAATGAGAAACACTAAATCTTTTATAAGGTCAACCCTCCAGCAGCTGTCAAACAAGAAAAGAATTTAGCGGGCCAGCCTCGGGGAAAAAAAAACACAACTTCCATCGCCTCGTTAAGGCCTACGGGACGGGATGGGGGGAGCCCTTGCGTGGCACGGTATGGGGTAGGTTGTTGGGGGGTGGGTGGGATGCTGATGCGCCTCCGTTTTGTTGAGGGGGGAGGATTTGAGGAGGAGGGAAGAGGAGGGAGGAGGCAAACAGACACACACACACACACACACACACACACACACACACACACACACACACACACACACACACACACACACACACAGCCAAAGGGTCCTGGGGGTAGGCTGGGGAATCGTTAGTGCTCCAGGAGAGGCCTCGCCTCCTAATTGGAACCATTGGGCATTATCAACGAGAGTTTCCTTCGCTTCCCTGACAGCTACGCAAGCCTGGAATGATAGACCACTTGTCAGTGTAAAAGACCATTAAAAACAAACAATTTTGATTTAATTGGAGGCCCTGCGCTGCAGGGCCCAGGTAAGCTGTGCCATCAGCTGAAGCCTTCCCCCGTCTGCTTTTTTCTCTCTCTCTCTCTTCTTCTTCTTCTTCTTCTTCTTCTTCTTCTTCTTCTTCTTCTTCTTCTTCTTCTTCTTCTTCTTCTTCTTCTTCTTCTTCTTCTTCTTCTTCTTCTTCTTCTTCTTCTTCTTCTTCCTCCTCCTCCTCCTCCTTTTGCCCCCCCACCCCGCCACCTCCGGGTCTTTGGTATGGATGAATTCTCTGCCAAGGATGCAAGCACCCACCCTTTGCGACTTGTCATATTTGTCACTCCGGGGAGAGGCTTTCAACCCGATTGGCAACAAAACACGGTGACAAGTTGCAGGGAGCCGGTCTTCATTTCGTTTTCCCCCCAGAGGTGCCTGCCGTCTCTGGCAGGGCAGAAGCCGGGGAGGGGAACGAGGGCATTGAGTTTTGTAGGGGCGTGTCTCCCCCCACTGAAAGCACCCGCAGGAAAGTGTGGTGTGCCGTCCTCAGACAGCACAGGTTCACCGAGGTGGCGGGGGAACCTGTTTGGTTCACAAAGCGAAAATGGACAGCAAGGCACGGGTACCCAAATCCAGCCTGGAGGCTGAGCCTAAACTGACCGGCATGTGGATTCTGCTGAACTCCTAGCCAGAGTGGCAGGCCCACGGCAGGGTGGAGGAAGCGATGGAAGAGGTAGGGCGGTAAAACTTCCTGACTGTTAGAGTAGTATGACAATGGAACTCATGATCTCCAGAGGTGGCGACGAGCACTCCAACACTGGAGGCATTCAAGAGAATTTTGGACCACCACCTGGAAGATCTCCTTCGATTTATCTTCCTGCATGGAGCAGAACTTGATGGCCTCATAAGCTTCATTATTCTTTGATTCCATGAAAAATCAGAGATAGGGACTTCTGAATATTCTCTACCTGGAAATCTCTGAAAAGGGTCGCCCCAAGTCTGTTGCTGAAAACCACTACGCTCGTCCGTTTGCTGTTTAATCTGTTCGATTGGAAGTAATTGAAACCATGCAGTCTTTCTTTGACTAAAGTCTCGGAGTCCACTGGAGCGAGTCATCCAGAGTCAGCCTGGAAGTGCCAGTGCACAAGAAAAGGGGTGGGCTACTCTGTGGAGTTTGAGGCTATTCTGTCCTGGGAATCCCTGCACAATGGAATTTAACCAATCAGTGAGGACGTGCATGCAAAACTGGGTGCTTTTTGAACCACTCAGAGAGGCCCTGAGAAATGACTTTGCGTTTTTAGGCATTGCATCAGTGTTTATTTTTGAACGAGGGTACAAACGCAGATGAAATGTATTTTTTTCTTTCTTTACTGCTGTTAGGCAGAAAATGGAAAGGCTCTGGATTTTTCTCTTACGGACAAAGACTTGAGTGGTAAACAAAAAGCAGTCCGTCCGCACCGGCAGAAATATTCCAGTTCAGCGACTCTCCCTAATCCACTGCAGTGCCTCACAATCTACCCTTGTCTCTCCTGACTTCTTTTTGGTCAATCAGCTAGCAGGGACAAAACAGTGTCCCAGGAGGTGTCAATTTGAATCTGCCTCCCTCCCCGGCACAAAGAGACCCCCCCCCCAAATAAGAACCAAACCATATGAGGCCTCAAATCCTGCAAATCAAGCGCTCGGCTTAAGGCCGCGTGCCATTATTCTGGGGCAGTGGGGCTTGAACTCTGAATCCAGATGTGAAAATATTCAATTTGTCCAGCCTTTAGTGACTGAATGACTGTGTAATCTCAGGCAGCCTCAGCCTGAAGGGTAGGAAGGAAAGACCACCAGCAATTAGGAGGGGAAAGGTTTCTTTCTTTCTTTCTTTCTTTCTTTCTTTTTCTTTCTTTCTTTCTTTCTTTCTTTCTTTCTTTCTTTCTTTCTTTCTTTCTTTCTTTCTTTCTTTCTTTCTTTCTTTCTTTCTTTCTTTCTTTCTTCTTCCTTCCTTCCTTCCTTCCTTCCTTCCTTCCTTCCTTCCTTCCTTCCTAACTCACATTCCAGGCTACACATTGTCCCCCACCCCCAGCAAGCTGGGTACTCATTTTACTGACCACAGAAGGATGGAAGGCTGAGTGGACCTTGAGCCGGCTACCTGGGATTGAACCCCAGGTCATGAGCACAGTTTTACCTGCAGGACGGGGTGTTTAAACCACTGCGCCACGGGGCTCCTTTCAAACATTCCATTATTTAAGGAATGTTTTGTGGTGGTGGTTAAACCCCAGGGTGCTGCTTAGTGAATTTCTGCAGCTGTGCAAGGATTTGAACCGGGGGGGCCTTGAGTTCTGGTCCAACGCCCAACCTGCAACACCACGCTGGCCCGGGAGAAGGATTGCCAGGGAGGGGCCAAGGATTCAGCGCCTCCAAGACCAGGGTTTGGAGAAGGAATAAGTCGCAGCCAAGTGTTTGCGAGGCCAGGCCTACCTTCTGAAAGTGAGGGATGCGCCACAGGTGCTCCGCCTTCATGGGGGGCTGGTGTTTCCTCAGCAGCGTCGTCCGTGTGTCGTACACCTTCCCTCGGCGTTTCTAAAGACAAAAGAAACACAGCCCAAATAGCGTCTAGCAGGGAAGTTCTGGTGTTGCCTAACTTGACAAAATAATGCAGGACATGAGTCAAGTGGCTAGAGGGACGCTCTTCTCCCTCTCACAAAATACCAGAACTAGGGGACAGCCACTCAAATTGCGGGCTGGAAGAGTAAGAACAGACAAAAGATATTTTTTTTAACCCAGCACGTTGTTAGTCTGTGGAACTCCCTGACACAGGATGTGTTGATGGCATCTGGCCTGGATGCCTTCAAAAGGGGATTGGACAGATTCCTGGAGGAAAAGTCCATCACAGGTGACAAACCATGATGGAGATGGGTCATCTCCAGGCTTAAAACTGGGGTACTTCAAGGGCCAGATGCAGGGGAGTGGGATCAGGAGACAGAGATCTAGTCTCGTGTGCTCCCAGAGGCATTTGGTGGGGCCTCTGTGAGATACGGGAAGCTGGACTAGAAGGGCCTTTGGCCTGATCCAGCAGGGCTCTTCTTAGGCTCTCATGTTCTTATGTTGATTCCATAACCTTGGTGTCACTACCGAAAAGGCCCTAGCGCTAGGAGAAGACTTCGGATCCTTCTCAGGGTGCCTACACGGAGGAACTTGCCCTGAAAGGATCTGGTGGTTTGAGTAGATCACATCGGGGGGGGGGGGGGAGACGCCCTGAGAGGCCACGTGGCCCCGACCCGTGTCGGGCTTGTCAAAACCTCAAACCAGGTTTGGGACACAATGGATAACCGATGAAAGCTAGCCAGAGATGGGCTTAAAGGAGTACATGCTGGTCGTCAACTCAAGCTTTAATTACCTGTTGTTGTTTCTCAGCCGTCTCTGCTTTAATGGTGGCTCTCTGCTGTTCCATCCAGACCTCTCTGTACTTGTGTTGTAACAGCTCAAAGAAAGGGGTCGAGGGCCTGCACCGAAGGGAAGGCGTTCGTAAGATTAGCAGCACCAACCCGCTCGTCAACAAGCCAAAGACGCCAACCATGGCTCAACGGGTTGGGCGCAACTCCGCTCAATGTTTCCTGTCACTTGCCTTGAGAACACGGGCAGGACATGCAGAGCTCTCCACCTCCTGGGGGCTCCACCTCCCAGAACCCGTGGCAAACGGTGATGCCAGCACGATGGGAGCTGTAGTCGGACAACTTCCAAAGGGCTGTAGGTCTCCCCAGCCCTCTTGTAGCCCCCTCGCCCTGTCCGGGGGGCAAGCCTATGATAAGAAGACAAGTTCCCCTAGAGGAGACAATAACGGTTGGAAAGAAGGAAGCAGGAGAAGAGGATGACCGGAGGTGAGCTGGAATGACTGAATAAAGAAAGCCACAGGCTTCAGTTTGCTGGACCTGAGCGGTGGCACGGAAGACAGAATTCTGGCGATCGTGAAGTCACAGGGTTGTCCTAAGTCAGAAAAAGAATTCTTAGGCCACGACAGGAACAATATAGTCCCAGATCCGTCCGCTCCTGCTGTTACTTTTATGACTAATTATTGGGTGCCACATGTTTCAGAGAGGCTTAATTTATGCCCCCGTTTGTTAATGATAATATCGGAGGGGTCTAAAACTGCATTCCAGGAGGCTGTACACAGGCACACACGGTGTCCTCTCTGTATGCTGAGGGGAGGAGAAAGGCGAGGTGGTGGCGCAGATTAAGGGTTCATATTACTGTTACACTGTGTCCCTAGTTCAGAGCCGGCCCTGCTGTTGGGCAGGCCGGATGTCTATGTCACAAGGAATTGGGGTCAAAACTTTCTAAGGGAAATTCTGACTTCATAAGCACCGCAACGCCCGCTGTTTTTGTGCGAAAGACGAAAAGGTCTCTTTCTTTCCTAACGATGCTTTTAAAAACAAAGTATTAAACTCCGTTTTAAAACCCGAAACAGGCTGTAAATGTGCTACACCCTTGAAGCTTCTTCATCGAGAGCTCGGGCAGCCAGATTGGGACCAGAGATGCGAGGGGAACGCTAATTATAATTTGGGAACATCGACCTGACACTTTCTGAGCCTTTGCGTGTATAAAACTCTTTGACAGCTGTGATTTCGCCGGTTCGGCAAAACCCGTGCCGTATCAAGAGCCCATCTGATGGTCCGTCATCTTCCTTCACAGCTCATTAAAAAAAAATTAAAAAAAATTTTTTTCTTTTATTTCATGGAAAATGAAATTTTCCCAGGCAATGTCAGAGGCTTCCGAGGGACTTAAAAGGTGTTCCGGGGGGGGAAACCCTTAGGTGTGACAAGCCGTATTTTTCATTCTGTCGCCCTGTTCGGAGCAGGAGAAATAATAGGTCATCAGTGGCTTCTAATTTGGTGAAGTAGCCCGAGGTGCTGTGTTTTCTTTTCTTCTGGGAGGAAAAAAAAATCAATGACAGCCACCTGAAATTGGCTCAGCTCAAGACGGGGCTTTCGCCTGTTTCAGATGTCAACCCGCCTTCCACCGGAGACAGCTATTTTGTTAAAATTAAAATATATGCATTGCGACGCCGACCTGAGACCCACGCAGGGGAGACAAAAGTGACATCTGTGCACCCGGGGACCGGGTGTCAGTTTCCTCGGCAAACTTTTCGACAGTAAAACTTACCAAATGCCTTTTTAAAAAAAACATTATTTCTGAAGCCCACCCACATGCTGTCCTGAGAGTTCAGAGTTCTCAACTCGTAGGGTGTGTTTCTCTTTCTTGGAGGGATGTTTTGAGAATTTACAGGAGACAGATAGAATGTAGGGGTCTGACAATAGATGGATGGATGGATGGA
>CM074755.1:6275847-6433347 GCA_037367245.1 Phrynocephalus guinanensis
GGGCTCATCTGCTCAGATGCCGTCCAGGGGATAAATTCTGCGGTAAACAGAACGCTTAAAAAAGATTTATCCAACGCTCGGGGCTGAGCTTAAGAGCCGGGGCGGTGACGAGCCTGTCTCGTTTGGTTTGGCTCTTGCAAAGAGGAGGCTTGAGCAGGGCATGAGGTAAAGTGGAGAGAGGGATGCTCTTCTCCCTCTCACAAAATACCAGAACTAGGGGATGTCCACTCAAATTGAGGGCTGGGAGAGTGAGAACAGATAAAAGAAAATATTATTTATTATTTTATGAGCCTCGTGGCGCAGTGGTTAAATGCCTGTACTGCAGGTAAAACTGTGCTCACGACCTGGGGTTCAATCCCAGGTAGCAGCAGGCTCAAGGTTCACTCAGCCTTCCATCCTTCCGAGGTCGGTAAAATGAGTACCCAGCTTGCTGGGGGGGCAATGTGTAGCCTGCACACTGTAATCAAAATTGTAAACCGCCCAGAGACTACTTGTAGTGGTATGGGGCGGTATATAAGCAGAACACTTTGCTTTTGCTTTGCTTTATTTCACCCAGCGTCTGTGGAACTCCCTGCCACAGGAGGTGGGGATGATATCTGGCCTGGATGCCTTCAAAAGGGGGACTGGACAGATTCCTGGAGGAAAAAGTCCATCAGAGGTGACAAACCATGATGGAGATGTGTAATCTCCAGGCTTAAAACCAGAGTACTTCAAGGGTCAGATGCAGGGGAGTGGTATCAGGAGACAGAGATCTAGTCTCGTGCGCTCCCAAACGCATCTGGCGGGGCCACCGTGAGATACAGGAAGCTGGACTAGATGGGCCTTTGGCCTGATCCAGCATGATGGCTCTTCTTATGTTCTTATGGCGACAAAGAGCCAGCGTTTGGGAGTTCAAGTCCCCGCTGGGTCTCATTGACAGGGACGGGATTTGATGATCTGGAGCAGCGGTTCTCAACCGGTGGGGTCCCCAGATGTTCTTGGACTGCAACTCCCAGAAGCCTTCACCATTAGTTGAGCTGGGCAGGATTTCTGGGAGTTGCAGTCCAGGAACATCTGGGGACCCACAGGTTGAGAACCACTGGTCTAGAGAGTCCCTCTCTACGCTCAGGGTTGACCTAGCCTCCTGCCCTTCTGAGGTCAGTAATCTGAGTGCCCAGCGTGCCATGGCATGTGTGTGTGTGTGTGTGTTTGTGTGGCCTGCGGAAACAAACTGCAAGCCGTCCAGAGAGTACTTTATGCAGTATATAAGCCACACACTTTGCTTTCTATGTGAGTCCAAAGAACAATGTGTTACAGACAGAAGAGGGAATGCCTTGAATAGGAAATGGCCCCCGGACCACACGGGACCGAGTTCGTCTGTGCGACTCCACCCTATCCACAAACTACTGTGGGGACATTTCTCTCTCCTGCAGGAGCAGGTATTTTGTAAGCTCAACGGGTTTTAATGTCCCGCGTCAGATCCTGTCATACGGAGAAGAAGTCTCCCTACGCAAAAGCCCTGCGATCGTTGGTTCGACAAGTGGAATCCGAACCATTGAATAGACACTCCAAGCATTAGCACGCACGCCTCTCTCAGCAAACGCTGGAGGCTTTTGGGAAGGCGGGAAGGCCGGATGGGAGCGTGCACATGTGTGCCTACAGTAGCGCTCTCTGCAATGGACTGGTCAGGTTCTCCAGGCCAGCGCGCTCAGATGCCAATTCTCGTTGGTGCATGCGCCCCTTGTAAAGATCAAAGGCGGGACCAGGGATCCGAGTGATCCGATTGGAGGAGGTCCCACGGGGACCGTTCGTTATCGCTGCTTCGTTATTGCTGACCTTGGCACGAGTGCCAGTGGCTGATGAATAGGCCCTGGACCCGGGCACGCTCTGGGGAGCCGCCATGTCATCTATGAGGGTCTTCTCTGCGCCTCGCCGCCCCTTCAACCTCCTGGCTTTGCAGTTGGGAAGGGATAAATCTATGTCGGGTGTGAAGAGGGAAGGGAAGGAAAAAGAGGAAATGAAAAATGTCCTTTTTATGAGGGTTTTTTTTTAAACGACAACAAAAGGCAGCATGGAGGGTTGGGGGGAGCAGGTTCCTGAGGAGAGGAGGGGAAAAAGAGAGGCAGGGGTGAGGGGGGTATAAAAAAAAACACACACACACACACACACACACACACACACACACACACACACACACACACACACACACAAAGAAGCTCTCTCTCTCTGTCTCTCTCTCACACACACACACACAAACATTCATACACACACAATCTCTCACACACTCACTCACACACCCTGTCTCACTCTCGCTCTCTCACACACACAAAAACAGTCACACACACATAAACACGCATCACTCTCTCACACACAAATTCTCTCTCTCTCTCTCTCTCTCTCTCTCTCTCTCTCTCACACACACACACACACAGAGGCCTGTGGGCATCAAATTAGCCCTTCAGAAGTTCAGAACTAAAATACAGTACATAAATATAATATTTTGAGCAAACCAAGGCCCCAGGAGAAGCGGTCTTCCACCCCTTGAGGTGTGTGTCGGGTTGGTGGTGTCCCTCAAAACCGGCAACACAAATTAGGCCTCCTTAACCAGGGCTGGGACTCAACGGTTCATAGGGTCCCTTTCCGCTCTGAAGTGCTAAAACAGTGGTGGCCAAACTTCAGCCTTCCAGATGTTTTGGACCGCAGCTCCCACAGTCCTTTGTCACTGGCAATACCGGCTCAGAATTCTGGGAGTTGCGGTCCAAAACATCCAGAGTGCTGAAGTTTGGCCACCATTGTGCTAAAAGGATGATGATGGCAGTGAAGACCGCCAGGGGTCCAAAGCCTCCCTAGAAGACCCCGACTGGAGGATACAGTCCTTCTGCTACAAAATCAGTCCACGGGGGTGGTGGTGGTGTGGGGTGTTGCGTGTCATTCCTTCTGGGGAAAACCATATTCCTCAATTAAGGCCTATCTGTAGAGTGCTGGATATCAGTAGGGGAAGGATCTAGACCAGCGGTGGCGAACCTTCACCGCTCCAGACGTTTTGGACCACCGCTCCCAGAATTCCAAGCCTGTACTGCCAATGACAAAGGACGGTGGGAGTTGTGGTCCAAAACATCTGGAGGGCAGAAGGTTGGTTCACCGTTGATCCTAGACCAGGCAGGTCCAAACTTCAGCCCTCCAGATGTTTTGGACCACAACTCCCACAGTCCTGTCTGATGGGCATTCTAAGCTTAGAATTCTGGGAGTTGTGGTCCAAAACATCAGGAGAGCTGAAGTCTGGACATGCCTGTCCTAGACGCAACAAGGTGGACGCCTTGCCTTCTCTGATGGGAAGGCCTCTCTCCAAGGTGCTGAAGTAATCTGGATGATCAAGCTGTCCATGGTGCTGAACTCTCGCGTCCCCTTGAATCAGCGGGACGGATAGAGGGGTCGACACACCGCAAACCCCACTGATTCCACAGGCCTGCCCAAGTTCTTGCTTACGGGAGGATTTCAGCCAATAAGTACAACAGGGGTTTTCCCCATATATTTCTGGGCCGATATTAATCAACACCGAGACTAAATTCTCTTTCTTTCTCTCTTGGGAAGACGCATGGTGTGATTCATCCTACAGGCGCGTGGATAGCAAGGCTGAGTGATGCTCTTTCGTTGGGAAAACACAAAATCTGCTTACTCAGTCTACGGGAGGCGGGCGTATGCGTGCTTTGATGTGTCACTTCATATTTGTGGGGGTCCCGTTATCTATCCCGAAATCCCCAAATACGTAGTATCTCACCCAAGAGATTTGACCTCTGCTGGTGGTAAGGCTTACGATTGTCAATCGGGGGGGGGGGAAACACCCCCAAAATGAGTTAAATTCCTAGCCGCGCTATTTATATTTTTAAACCTAAAGCAGATCTAATGAGCCGGTAATTTGATTTGGTCTCTAACATGCTTTTAAAGCGAGGCAGTAGATGCAGCCGGCCGGCCTAAAAGGTAGCTATTAAAAGCGGCGGATTGAGAGGTAATAACTTTAAATTAATACAGCCTCTCCTCTCTAGCGGATTCTGCCCGCGGCTTGTTCTTGTCTCGAGTTATCCATTTTATATTTATTTATTTATTTATTTATTTATTTATTTATTTATTTATTTATTTATAAAGCGAACGCCCTGGCTGGGCCTCCCACCCTTGCTCTCAGGCACCCATTTAACACCGTTTATGAAGAAATAAAGCAAAATTGATGCTGATTCCGCCCAGCTTCGGGGGGGGGCGAGTTTGGCGCCATAAAAGCGCTTCTGCCCAGTTGCCTTGTCACACCGAGGGCAGCAGCTTCTGATCAAGATAAATCTTTATAGTCAGGGTGTTTGCCGCAAACAGCAAACCTAATGCTGCATTTTCATTTGGCTGCAATTAATGTTAATGCCTGCGGCGGAAATTGTCATTAAATACCATTTTAAAATCCATTCAATTTACATATGCACAGCCCATTTGCGATCGCATAAAATACTGGCCACTATTCATCATGCCTCCTTGCAGGCATTTTCCCATCCCTGTTTTATCTTTTTCTCCCCCCACTTTTATATAATCATTAAAAAAAGGCTCTTTATTAGCCAAATTAACTTTTTTTTTTTTTAAAAAAAAAGATGAAATCTATCACGTAGCATGAGATCGAGGGCACGGCACAAAAGCAAACAAAGCCTTTTACGAGACCTGGGCGCTTACCACGTACAGGACGACGGTGCTCTGGGACGTTTCGAACCTGAATGGTTGGGACCACAGAGACAATCAACAAAGGAGGATCTGTAGGAACCATAAGCCCCAGAGGATGACGATGCCCACGTCGTCAGCATTGCCGATGTCACCGCCGCAAGGGGTTCATGTGGCATAGCAGTTAAGAGCAATGCTTTTCAACCATGGGGTCCCCAGATGTTCTTGGACGGCAGGTCCCAGAAGCCTTCATCACTCGCGGCGCTGGCCGGGAATCCTGGGAGTTCTAGTCCAAGGACATCTGTGGGGCCATGCTTGGAAACCACTGGGTAAGTGGCTGGGGGTCCTCAGAGTTGAGCCATTACAGGGAGAAACAGACGTGAAAAACATCTGTCATAGACGGGTGGGAAGACACTGATATCAACGCTACACCTTTTTCCTATCCCACTCTCCTTTGTCGAGATAATGACACCCTTTCCTGGCATTTTCTCTCCTCCTAACCCCCCCCCAGATGTTTTTATTTATAATAAGACCCCTGTATCCGCTGATTCACTTATCTATAGCCTGAAAAATATTAAATTAAAAGAAAAATCCTAGAATGATATGTTTCTAAAGGTGAAGTGACCAGAGGTGGCCACAAGACGGCGCCAGAGACCATGTTATATGTATAGAGTTCACGATTAAAAGGGAGTTCGCTATTATCCGCGTGTTTCAGCATCAGCGGAAATGGTGGATGTGGAACCAATCGTCAGGGGATCCTTCCCTCTCGCGCTCACCGTGCTGGCCTCCCGTAGGTCATGTCTGCAGGGACCTTGGGCGGGGATCTCTTGAAGCGCCGCTCGTCTTCCTCGTTCAAGCGGAAATCCTTGAGTTTACGGTAGAGGTTGTGCTCGTGGGGCGTGATGTAGCCGTCCTTGACAGCCCTTCGGTTGGAAGCCTGGTAGTCGCGGGGCTTCTCCTTCGCCAATGTGAGTTTGCGCTTGATGGTGTTCCAGTGGCCGATGGCTAGGGGAGGAGGAGTGGGGTTCAACCAAAAAAAATTTTTGAAGAAAATAAACAATTTATACGAAGAGCCAGAATCCTACTGATATTTCGCTGGAGAGCAGGTGGGACCATTGGGAGTTGTAGTCAATTGCCGCTAATAAACCAAGGGGCTGGTTGAGCATTTGGTTGAGTGACTGGTACACTCACATAGGGCCTTTTCACACGACCCCTAAACTCCGCGGCAAATGGCTCCCAGCTCCGGAGCTTAAAATTATTTCCCCACCAGCTCCGGAGTTTACAGATAATTAAGTGCCACCACGCCCACCTAAGCGCATCCCAGTGCACTTTTCAGGTACCTGCTCTCTGGAGGTGAAAATTCCTGATGCGGATATAACAGTAGTGACTGCCGGGCTCTCCTTGCTTCTGTTTGTTCTTTTTTTTTTGCCCCCCACCCCTTTAAGAGATCTGAATGCAGTGCCGGGACGGCAGAACGGAGGTGAGTGGCATTCTTTTCTTCCTTTTTTTCTCCCTCCCCTCACGCAGCCAGCAGCCAGGAGTGCGGAGGGGGTGGGAATGCAGGAACAGCGACACACCCCTAAGATCTGTGGTCCGAATTTAAGTGGCCAGCGGATCTTAGGGGTCGTGTGAAAAGGCCCATAATTAGTTACCATTAGCTACAATGGCTTATATACTAACGGCTCTCAAACTTGGGTAAACCCAGGTGTTCTTGGACTACAACTCCCAAAAGCTTCCCCACCCCACGAGCGGCGCAGGCCAGGATTTCTGGGAGTTGTAGTCTGAGGACACCTTTGGACCCAAGGTTGGGAACCATGGGCTTAACGCAGGGCAGAGCAAAACCCGAACTGGCACCAGGGAAGGAAAAACCCTGCGGAGTCCCTGCAGGATCAGGGACGCTTCTTCCCCAGGCTTGCGGGGAACAGCTGGAGGGCCCAAACTCAAAATATAAAGGTTCTCCTTCCTTGCTCGGGTAAGTCCTTACCTCACAGGCGTGCTTCAACCCATCCCTGTGGTTCCTTTATTTCCGTGAGTCCTGGGTGACATTTCTTGGCCACCCTGGTTCACTCTGAGACTGTTGTCCCCCTGTTACCATTTCTGGAATTACTCCCCACCCCCACCCCCCTGAGTTCTGACCTAGCTCCAGCCCTCTGGTCTGGTTGCCTCGCCTGTTCCACACCCTGGCCCTGACAACTGATTCTTTTTTTTTTTAAGAGAGCCTTAAAAACATGGCTATTCAAGGATGCGTTTGGAGACCTCCTGGGGTAACCCCCCCCTTTTCCCCCCCTCCTCTCTTGCCTTTTGCTGCTCTGCTTATTTTGGCTCGCCGTTCGGAGTAATCTTGCTCATGGTTTTATTGTTTTTATCTCTTGTACTTATTATCGTTTTGTGTAAACCGCACTGAGTCCCTGTGGGGAAATAGGCTGCGGTATATAAGTTTAAAAATAAATAAATAAATAAATAAATAAATAAATTTTCCAGAATTTTTCTTGCCGGCTGGAATGTCTAGGAACTGAATTCCACAGACATCTAGGAGGTTTGGCTTGACGGACTCTCTGGGTGCTTTACAGTTTCATTGTGCAGGATACCTATCAACCCGCCATCAGCAGCAAGCTGGGTACTCATTGTACCACCTTGGAAGGATGGAAGGCTTAGTGAACCTTGAGCCGGCTACCTGGGATTGAACCCCCAGGTCGTGAGCAGAGTTATAGCTGCAGGACAGGCATTTAACCACTGCGCCACGAAGCTCTTCAGTTCAGGGGCTTTGTAGGAACCCCTTTGTTGAATATTATCCAAATGTCTGTGCGTCTGTAATAACGGAACTTAGTTTTTCCACCAGCTTTTTGTGTGGTCCAGTTCTAACGCACCACTGCCACTATGAGGTGGATGTGGAATTGGTGATTTTTTTAAACCAAGGGTCAAAAAGTGTGACATGTCTAACCTGACCTTAAGAAGTGGGAGAAACGATGCACAGGAGTTGAGTCCGGAGGTAAGCGCGTGAGGAATCCACTCCGGGTTTTAGTCCAAAGTGTAAATAAGCCATTCCCAAGGGCCGGATCTGTTTGTGGATCTGGCTCCGCTCCTTGGATAAAGTTGAGATAAAGTTTGAATTCAAACCCAGAACTATTTCGCAGCCCCGCCAATACCCAAAAGCACCAGTCTCTGTTCCTATTCAAGATTGCTACCCAGTTCAAGAGAAGAAGGCTCAGCGGTCCCGGTGATGTGTCTTATGAAAAAGAAAGCACATCTATAGGCAACTTTTGATGTTTGTTTTCCCTAGAAAGTAGCCCAAACATTTTGGAGGAGGAGATGGAAACAACGGCAGAAACGGAGAAGTTTTGATACCTCCCTACCTTCAGGCACGCCTCCATCAACTCCATGGAAGTATAACCCGTAGTTGAAGGCATGACCTGGAAGATTGTAGCAATTCCTGCGGGGTTTCCCAAGTTCAGGCTGCAAAATAAAGCATAAACCGGCCAGGTAAGAGACAAAATTAAGTGCAATGTACTCTTCTGGGTAGTATCCAATGTGGTTTAAAAAAGCACAACGACTTGTAAGATTAACATGAAAACACACTAGACAACAGCATAAAAATACTTACCTGCCAATCGTTACTTTTTGGGGGTAAGGAAATTACACCATTGTAAAATGTAACACAACAAACAGGAAGAAGGTTACTCTATCATGCAATGGAAAATATGTTCTGGTTGGGTTAGGGTTAGGGTTAGGGTTAGGGCAGCATTTGAAAAAAGGAGTTTTAAAGCATTTTGGTAGAATTTCCCACATTTTATGCTATTCTCTAATCCACTTCTACTGTCAGGGGGTAGAGTAAACAAAGACTATGAAAAAGTGACAAACCGCACAACCTTTCGTTGCAACACAAGTTCCATTTTCATCATAAGATAACATAAGATAACATAAGAAGAGCCATGCTGGATCAGGCCAAAGGCCCATCTAGTCCAGCTTCCTGTATCTCACGGTGGCCCCACCAGATGCGTTTGGGAGCGCATGGGACTAGATATCTGTCTCCTGCATACCACTCCCCTGCATCTGGCCCTTGAAGGACCCTGGTTTTAAGCCTGGAGATTACACATCTCCATCATGGTTTGTCACCTGTGATGGACTTTTCCTCCAGGAATCGGTCCAATCCCCTTTTGAAGGCATCCAGGCCAGATGCCGTCACCACATCCTGTGGCAGGGAGTTCCATAAACTAACAACGCACTGGGTGAAAAAATATTTTCTTTTGTCTGTTCTTACTCTCCCAGCCCTCAATTTGAGTGTATGTCCCCTAGATCTGGTGAGAAATAGGTGAGAAATAGGTGCTGGACACTTTACCAGCAACGGGAGTGAACCACCTCTTAAAAAATAAAGATTTGAGATCTGATTGCGATCTAGTTTGGTGTTGGACCCCTTACCCCTTTGGGCTGGCCCTGCTGTTTGGTAGGAGGGTACGGCATCCACTCTGAGTCACAGAAAATCAACGGGCGGGTTCATTCCTTTTTCTAAATGTTAGTCTCCTGGGTCGCCCCATGATTGTAAAAGCCACACATAATTTTTGAAAACACTCATTCTCACCGAATCTGGGCAGATTTCCTGGGCGAAATACTTTTACCTCACAAAATCGAGCTGGCGACGCAGAGCTGAGAGTTGTGTTGGAGCAACAAATGCCATCCTGTAAATAAGGTCTCTCCCTACATACCCGCACCTCAAATACTCTGGAATTGTAAACAAAACAAAACACACATTTGTGGTTAGACAAACTCCCGTGCATTCTTGATGGCCTGCTTTTCCCTTGCAGGGCGAACCAGTCAAAAATAAATAAATAAATAAATAAATAAATAAATAAATAAATAAATAAATAAATAAATAAATAAATAAATAAATAAAGGGTATTTCAGGGTAAGGAGAATCCCGAAAGCTGATGTGATGGGGAATGGAAAGATGCAAAAGATTTAGAGGAGAAAAGAAGAGAAGAGAATTAGGCACACCCTCACTGCCTTGATTTATTGATGTATTTAGTTTTAAAATTAACTCCCTTTCTATTCTCCTCTGTGCACCCGGGCTTTGTGGAGTCGGTGGGATTAACTAGCCCCTTCTACTAATTTTTGTGTGCGTGTGTGTTTGTGTTTCGGCCAGGGTCACCATGGTGAAGTCGCTGAGAGATTAGTTCATCGCGAACCCTTATTAGACTTTCTAAGAAGGAGGGGGAGGCTGGATGGCATTGGGGGGGGCGGATGGTGTTCGGAATGATCCTTGTAACTGGTGTTGAAAATTATCCCCCTTCGGTTTAGGGCAGGAGAATAAGGGGGCCAGGGAGGATAAAATGGATGCCATTGAAACGTAGTGCTGGAGGACAGGTTTGCTGACGCGACGGACTGACGGAAAGACAAGCGAGGGGGATCCTAGATCAAATCAAGCTTGAACTCTCATTGAATAATAAAAATAAACACACATCTCTAATTTAGATTAGGAATTGGGGTTCTCCTTAGGGTTTCTAAACTGCCTTGGGTCCTTTTTTGAGGCGAAAGGATGCATAAAAATGATTTTAAATAAACAAACTAAGGATCACATTGCCACCCGTCTAGACCAGGAATTAGGGTTCTAAGCCACCTTGGGTCCTTTTAAAAGGAGAAAGGCAGGGTAAAAATATTTTTAATAAATAAAATAAACACACGTCTCCAATTTAGATTAGGAATGAGGGTTCTCATTCGGGTTCTAAACTGCTTTGGGTCCTTTTAAAGCAGGCATGTCCAAACTTCGGCCCTCCAGATGTTTTGAGCCACAACTCCCACAGTCCTTTGCCATTGGAAATACAGGCTTGGGATTCTGGGAGTTGTGGTCCAAAACATCAGGAGGGCCAAAGTTTGGTCATGCCTGTTTTAAAGGATAAAAGGAAAGTGAATTTTTAAAAATTAAAACAAACACATCATCTCAATCTAGAATAGGAATTGGGGTTCTAATTAGGGTTCTAAGCTGCCTTGGGTCCTTTTTAGGGAGAAGGGCAGGGGAAGCCATATTTTAAATAAATAAATAAAATCCTAAACGCATTGTTACCAGCCTAGATTAGGAATTAAGGTAAATGTGTTTTCTAAGCACACCCTGTGTGTGTGTGTTGTGTCGTTACAGTCGTGACCGACTCTTCGTGACTCCATGTCCATGGAGTTTTCTTGGCAGGAATACTGGAGTGGCTTGCCAGTTCCTACTCCAGGCGCCGACAGCACCTGGTATTCCCCGGTGGTCTCCCATCCAAGTACTAACCAGGGCCGACCCTGCTTAGCTTCAAAACTCCATGGACATGGAGTCACGAAGAGTCGGTCACGACTGTAACGACACAACACCCTAGTGATTATTCGTTTTTTACTAGAATCCTAGCTGCTGTTCATTTATTGCTGCAGAGGGCAGGGCATCTCAGGAGCCTTGCAGCTCTGGGCTTCTGAAATGATAGTGATCGCTGGGCAAGGATCTCTCCCGTTTCCCAACCCTTTTTTCCTTCCATGTCAGCTTTGTTTACAGGGCGGCGAAAAGGAGGAAGGTGGCTGTAGTGATGGAGTGGGGGGGGGGACGACGACACCATATTAAATCAATTCCATGGGGCAGGGAGCAGATGTAGAGAGAGATGTGCGCCTAAATTCCATCTAAGCCGTGTTTAAGAAAGAGAGGATCGCATGTGCCTCCACCCGACGCGATGGCAAATTTGCCTCGTCTTTCCGCCCGGGCTGGCTTGAATGCAGATTTCCCCCCCCCCTCCAATTCCTGGCAGCTGGCCCCGACAACAGACAACTTCATTAAACCTCATTAAGATGTCATTTCACTGCCTTATTTCCCACCTCTCCACTCTAATTAAATCTGTCTCTTGCTATTTTCCAGACGGCCCTAATAATTTTCTCTGGGTGCCTTTCTGCAAAAAAAAAAAAAAAAACAAAAAAAAAAAACCAACAGCAACCCCACAAACCTCTTCCTTTACGGCTTTAGAAGGGGAGGTGGGGGGGATGTATCTCCTAAATATTCTTGATACTGTCACAGTTGGGTGGACCTGCCCCTACCAGCCTCCTTGTAAAACAGAAGAGAACAGCAAGGAGGGGGAAAATGAAGAATTCGGGGGAGGGAGAAGGGTTTTTGCTATTGGTTTTTGGCGAAATCCTGACTGCTCATTCCTGCCGGGATTGAGCTGATGGCTGTATCCACTTATGATCAATAGAGAAGGCTCCATCTTTGAAGGACCACCCAGTCTACCTGGTTTGGGGTCGTTGGCGTCTTTTAGTTCCAAACTAACTCACAGAGCTGTCGCCGTGATAAACTGCGAGGAAGAAAGAGGAGAAAGGGAGAACAGACACACCGCCTTGAGCGTCTGCTAAGCAAAGATATTTTGCCGGTGGTAGAGCCAACTGGCTAGTGTCTATGGCGTCACCAACACATTTTTCGTACTCTCAGCTTGCAGTGTGCTACAATTCACAAAAAAGTTTAAACTCTGCCTCCTCTGGATTGGATAACAATGTCTGTCTGTCTGTCTGTCTGTCTGTCTGTCTGTCTGTCTGTCTGTCTGTCTGTCTGTCTGTCTGTCTGTCTGTCTGTCACCTTTCTGCTTGAAAAGGACTCCAGGCAACTTAATCCTTCCAAGGCAATATGGTTGACTCCTTGATTACGATCGCCTTTAAAGCTAACGACGGCAAGTATACAAATAAAAAGGATCAAACAAATACACTAAAAAAAAAACCAAACGAACTCATAAGCAACATCAAAAAACCGATTCAAAGCAGCAAGGCACACAAAACAATCTATTTAAAAATCCAACCGAGGCATCTAGCCACACACGGAAAGCTTGCCTGGAGATTAATGTCTTTGCCTGCTTGCGGAAGGACAGCAAAGATGGGGCCCGTCTGGTGTCTAGTGGGAGGGAGTTCCAAAGTCTGGGAGCAGCTGCAGAGAAGGCCCCCACCAAGCACCCCTGTGAAGATGGCAAGGACTGAGAGAATGTCCACTATTGAAAGTGTTCTGCTTATATACCGCCCCATACCACTTTAATTAGTCTCTGGGCGGTTTACAATTTTAATTACAGTGTGCAGGCTACACGTTGCCCCCCCCCCAGCAAGCTGGGTACTCATTTTACCGACCTCGGAAGGATGGAAGGCTGAGTGAACCTTGAGCCTGCTACTACCTGGGATTGAACCCCAGGTCGTGAGCACAGTTTTAGCTGCAAGGCAGGCATTTAACCACTGCGCCACGAGGCTTACAATATTTGTAAGTCCCCCTGGCTAGTCCTTCTGCTAGTAAGTCTCAGTGTGACAGTTGTTGTGCTAGCAACAGTGGTCGCTGGTGCCCTCAGCGCCCGTGGGGTGGGGAATGCCCTCTGGTATCAAGGAATGAGTGGAAGGTCTGAAGCTATTTCAGCACCTTGGACAGCTTCTGCAGGGACTCAGAGGCCAAGGGAGGCTCCTGCCCGTTCGAAATCTACTACCGCCAACTCATCTCTTGAGTTGCGGCGCTACCATGATAGGGTAGATGGGTTACATCCTTTGTGTGTGTGGTGGTGGTGGTGGGTAAGAGACAACATAAAAGTTGGGGGGGGGTTAAGACAGACCATTGACCCCATGGATTTATCAACTTCTGTGGAGGTCATGTGGAGAATCCAAGAAGATCTGAGGTTCCCCCTATGAAGAATAAACTCTGAGTTGTCTTCCAACACACAATTATCCATCCCTAAATGAGTCTGCCATCCTTGTTAGCCTGTGCAAATCCCTGGTGTGTGCTGTTTTCAGTCTCCCCGCGCTCTCTCCCTTGGCTCCCTTCCCTTCCGCTCTGCTCTGCATACATGTGTGCATGTGTGTTTATTTCATTGCACCCCCTTGCACTGTAAAAAAAAAAACCACTCATCACGCTCCCATAACTGTTAATATCCTTGATTTATGGGGGCTCGCCGAGGAAGGCGGTCGGAGCCGCCCGGCCTCCCCTCCTCCCCTCCGCAACAGCTTGAATTCAAGCCCCTCATTTGCATTTACATGATCTCGCTGCGCATCTTATGAGATGGAGAGATTTATTTGCTACTTAGCTTGATGTTTGATTACCCTCAGCGCAGGGGGAACAGGAGACATGTGCCACGGAGGAGCCCTGAGGGATGCCTCTCTCTCCACGTCAGATTTAGGCAGATGCAGGGAGAAGGGTTTTTGGAAGAGGACAATAATGAGATCAGACAAGTAGACTTAAAGAAGAGCCAAGCTCAGGTGTGTGTATCTGTCAGGGGTCTTGGCAAGTGTTTGGGTCCAAGTCCCAAGTCTTTGGTATCAAGTCCCAAGTCCAGGTCTTTGGTATCAAGTCCCAAGTCCGAGTCCAGGTCTTTGGTCCCAAGTCCCAAATCCAGGTCTTTGGTATCAAGTCCCAAGACCGAGTCTTTGGTATCAAGTCCCAAGTCCAAGTCTATGGTATCAAGTCCCAAGTCTAAGCCAATCTTTAGTACCTTCTGCAGTGCCCTTGTTCGCAAACTGGGTCTCCAGATATTCTTGGACTACAACTCCCAGAAGTCTTCTTCTCCACTGACAGTGAAGGCAAGGGCTTCTGGGATTTGCAAGAACATCTGGGGATCCCAACTTTGAGAACCGCAGGAGCAGTACACAGAGAGATGGGCAAGGATTCAGGGTTCATATCCCTGTTTGGCCACGGAAATTCAGCAGGGTGGCGGTAGAACAGGTAAGCCCGTTCCTCGAATGCTCCACCTACCTCAAAAGCTCTGGGAGAGCTTCATGGCACATGACATAGCAACATCAATGTTGACTTTGGTTTTCTGACTTCTGGCCTTGGAGCTCTACCACTTGCAATGGACAAACGCTGGCACTAGATTTGAAAACATTGGAAGAGCACTGGGCAGAATCCTCTTGAGGAACAATGCCAGCATGACTCTACCATTGTACTTTTGGCAAACTGGGCAGTTGTTGTCTGTTGTGTGCCTCAACTTGAAATGCTCCAACCCTGGAGGCCTTCAAGAGAAAATTGGACAACTATCTGCCAGATGTACTTCAATTTAGATTCATGCCTTGATCAGGGGGTTGGAGATGTGTAATCTCCAGTCTTAAAACCGGGGTCCTTCAAGGGCCAGATGCAGGGGAGTGGTATCAGGAGACAGAGATCTAGTCTTGTGCACTCCCAGATGAATTTGGTGGGGCCACCGTGAGATCCAGGAAGCTGGACTCGATGGACCTTTGGCCTGATCCAGCAGGGCTCTTCTTATGTTCTTATGTTCTCTATGGCCTTAAGAGACCCCTTCCAGTGCCATTAATCTTTGAATCTATGATATTTACACCCACTGGGTTACGCCAGCAGATGCTGGCCCCTGTTCGTCGTGGGCTCTGCCTTAACAGAAAGGATCTCCCCTTGTGATGAAGCAAAATTGTCCGAAGCCTGCATTTTCTTAGCCGTCGTCTGACGGCTACCTACGGGTTTACTTGGAAAGATGTGGCCTAAAAGATATTTAATTGCAAGTTTGTGGAGCCAAATTTCAAATTACAGCCTTTTTTTTTAAAAAAAAATTGCTCCTATGATATCCTTTCATCCTACTCTTAAACTGAGCCATCTCACCGGGCTGTAAATGACACACATCATTCGGCCTCCCTGGTCTACCTAAAACCGAAGGCCGCCGCGAGGAAAGCTCTTGAATTTGAAACGAATCATTGGCTGGGGGGGGGGGGGGGGACGTCTCGGCCAAATTGTAATTACTGAGGGGGCGGGGGTGGGCTGAAGGAAAAAAAAAAGAACAACGGGATTTCCCCCCTCCCCTAATGAATGACAAGCCACTGGGTGGAAATCTAATTTGGTCTAATTAAGCAGACTTTCTGAGGATTTGTCTTCAGAGGAGAAAGAGCCAGGCAGATCTAAATGCAAATGAACCCTTAGTATTTTGGTTTTAAAGGGCTGCGAGGATAGAAAAGCACTTAAGCACAGCCTTGTGTGTGTGTGTGTGTGTGTGTGTGTCTCAGAGAGAGAGCGGGAGAGTGACTTTAACTGGCTGTGTGTGTCTTGTCTGTCTCAGAGAGAGCGGGAGAGACCCAGAGCCAGACTTTAACTGGCTACTTGGAAATGATGGCTCTTAATCAGTTATAACTTTTCAAAAATAACTTTCTCCCCTCCGCGCGATTCGGTGGCAACCGACACCAGGGCTGACATCATGGCCGGAGAGCTAAGAATTCCGGATTTAGTTTGTCGGTCTCTGTGTGAGTTGAGATTCTTGGCAAAACCTGGAGTCTTGCAATGGATGTGTTTCAGATCAAACTGCAAAAGAAAACCGGTCTGGCAAGCTTGTTCGGTATGTACACACTTGTGAAACTCCAACGGGATCAGCTCCTGTGACCAGGCAGGGTGCCACAGGTTCTGGATGAGACCGGGTACACAACCTGCACAGCCTCCAATGTGTGAGGCAGTATAAGAAGTTAGACCATTAGGCAGACAGATATGGAAGCAATTCCGTCCTGCGTGTTGAGAAGAACCCTAGCAGAGTCATCAACAAAAGACAGAATAGTCTCCCTTGCTTGTTTTGGAAGCATAGGTGTGTGTTTGTGTTTGCGTCTTGACATTCTGTTCCTTATGGGGCCCCAATCCTTTGTCTTTGGGCCCAAGTCCCAAGTCCAAGTCTGAGTCTTTGGTACCAAGTCCCAAGTCCAAGTCTTTGGTACCAAGTCCCAAGTCCCCAAGTCTCAAAGTCTTTGGTCCCAAGTCCCAACCAAGTACCAAGTCCCAAGTCCTTGGTTGGGTCCAAGTCTCAAGTCTGAGTCTTTGGTCCCAAGTCCCAAGTCCAAGTCTTTGGTACCAAGTCCCAAGTCCTTGGTTGGGTCCAAGTGGCAAGTCTGAGTCTTTGGTACCAAGTCCCAAGTCCAAGTCTTTGGTACCAAGTCCCAAGTCCTCGGTTGGGTCCAAGTCCCAAGTCCAAGTCTTTGGTACCAAGTCCCAAGTCCAAGTCTTTGGTACCAAGTCCCAAGTCCTTGGTTGGGTCCAAGTCGCAAGTCTGAGTCTTTGGTACCAAGTCCCAAGTCCAAGTCTTTGGTACCAAGTCCCAAGTCCTTGGGTCCAAGTCTCAAGTCCGAGTCTTTGGTACCAAGTCCCAAGTCCAAGTCTTTGGGTCCAAGTCCTAAGTCTAAATCCAAGTCTTTGGTCCCAAGTCTGAGTCTTTGGCACCAAGTCGGAGTCCCTATTAAAAACAAGTTTTCCTGCCTCCCCCTAGAAAAAAAGGGGATGGGTTGGCAGCTTCCAAGTCAGGAGTTGAGCCCAAGTCATTGGGGGGAAACCCAGGGTGAGTCCAACCTAAGCCACTGGCACACCTTCAATCCAGTTTGAAAGAGGGCTCCGTGACCCGAGTCTCCATCCCTGCGTCCTGAAAGGCAGAAAACAACATCCACCTTCTGAGGCTCCTCCCAGGAGGCTTTATAGGAGCTCGGCTTCATCACGTGACCTGCTCTGACCTATCAATATTCAAGAGGCTCTGCCGATCCAGGAGACTTGGGCTTAGTTTTCTTTACTGACCAAGTCCCCTTCCTAAAAATAGGTCACATGCAAACCACGTTTTAGGTTGTTGTGGTGGTGTGTGTGTCCCCCACCCCCAATGTTGTTTCTGGTCTGATGAGAATGGGAAGGTTTCGTGGCGAGAGAAATCGTAAGCCGTTTCCCACGGGGTTTTCAGCAAGCCCCTGGGTATGCTCCGGATCATCGCCGGAGTGTTTTTTGCTAATGGAATAACACGGGCACCCGCCTATCAGATGGCACCCGCCTATTCCCACAAGAAATCAAATATAATCCTATTTAAGAAGCTTTAAATAATTTTGAGCTTTCCTATTGACTTATTAAAATGCAGCTTAAGAGGCGCCTCGCTTGCAATCCCTTTACAAGTGCAGGGGGTATAACTCTCTCTCTCTATATATATATATATATATATAAAAAGGAAGGGGGAAAAATAATAATAATCAGGGAGGTCGTTCGAAGGGTACAAGCTAAGAAATCGGCTTTTCGAAAAGGACTTTTTTTGATGATGGCTTCACTCCTCTAACGAGATGTTCACTCCATTCCTGCCAATGGGCTCCCCTTAAAAGTAGCCAAGTCGGAATATTTTAAAGAATGCATTATTTAAAATCAAAATAAATCCATATCAGAGCTAAACTTTGCCCTTGGGGACAAAATGAGATAGGAGAAACCAACCACTCTCTCTCTCTCTCTCTCTCTCTCTCTCTCTCTCTCTCTCTCTCTCTCACACACACACACACACACACACACACACACACACACACACACACACACACACACCTTACAGTAAGGACACAAAGTGACAGAAAATCTTGGCTCTTGTCATTCTTGATCACCAATGATAGCGAAACGAGCTTTATGTCATGCGGATGGCGGGGAAAATTTCAGCACCCTCAGAGCACAGCTGGGTAAATTTTGTTGAATGAAGGCACTGAATAACCTTCCATAAAACACAATAGGACCCCTTTCTCCGGGGATTACCTATCTGCTGATTCACTTACCCACTCTCTGAAAACATTAGAAGAAGAAAAATCCTAGAAATATACATTTCTATAGTTGAAGTGAGCAGAACTGAACACTAGAGGGAGCCAGAAACCATAGTGTTGGTTATTCAAACCGTGTTCTCTATCATCCACGTTTTTCAGCATCCGCGGGGTTCTTGAAGCCAACCCCCAGGAGATACGGAGGTCCTGCTGGATATTTTTATTACCTGCAGAAACAGACCTATTTCCCCTGTGTGCCATCTCCAGAAATGTGTGCCATCTCCAGAAATTGATTGTTAGTTGCCGAGAGTGGCCTTTTGGGCAGGTGAGTGGGTGGGGGGTAAAAATGTAATAAATAAATAAATTAATTAAATATATCAGCTCCTTAAAAGAAGCGATGTGTAGGTCAACAATATTGTGTCTCCCAGGCATGTCCAATCTCGGCCCTCCTGATGTTTTGGACCCCAACTCCCAGAAATCCAAGCCTGTATTCCCAATGGCAAAGGACTGTGGGAGTTGTGGTCCAAAACATCTGGAGGGCCGAAGTTTGGACATGCCTGGTGTATCCTCTGTGCATTGACTTCAGGTCTAGGAATTGGCTCCATTCCATGGAGAACAATGGGCTGTGTTTGGGCGCCATCCTTATTTGCGGTCTCCGTTGCCAACTCAACAATTGGCCACCATGCTGGCCTAGTCTTAGAGCGAGGACACGTCCCAGCTCTCCGTTTCACCTCCTCCCGCCCTCCTGCTCTGTTCCGCAACCTTGTGCAGCTGGCGTGGCATTTTCCTTCATTACACCAGCGCCTCCGACGGTAAACCTCTCTAATTTCCCAGCCTCGCCCGCTATTTATTTAAATGCTAACTCGCGTTATGAAGTGATAATCCACCAGCGCAAGAGATAATTTATGAAGCATTTAAATTAAGAGAAGCAGCTAATTGGGAGCATGTGTCTTGTAAGCCTTTGCTAGCACTGGAAAACTACAAATGAGGCCGGGAAACGGAATCCATCAAACACACCTATTATTTGTCTAAGTTGAGTTTGTGCGGTGTAGCTGGGTTTACTGAATTGATGGGCTGTTTTCTGTGCCCAAAAGGGACCCACAGGCACTGATAAAAAGATTGCCTATGCTTTTGCACTTCACGCCTGTTACCAAGGAGCTTTGCAAAATAATTCAAATTATTTTTATGTTCCTGTTTATTTGAGTGCGGCTGTGGTATGCGTGGAACCGCGGGTAAAAGACTGAAGGAGAAGTATGAGGCTAAATAAATAAATAGTAGGATTTTAACCTCACCTACAAAGTTCCCTCTTGACTCCTAAATCAAGAGCGGCTAACTACTGCAGGCTGAAACCAACTATGGGGTGTGATATAAGCTTAGCTTCCAGGCAATCTCAAAAGGCTTAGAGAACTTGAAACCATCAAATGGCCGTCACAATGTTGGCTGATCTTCTTGTACCAGAAGGGAAGCCCGCCGACCCCGTCAAATTCCCACAACCCCTTGGGAACAAAATGTCCGGTGCTCCGTGGCATTCTGGGAAATCTAAAACGGCAGCTCCATCATCACAGGAACGATGATGCTGAAGCCCTATTTCTGCAGAAATCCTCTAGATTGTCCCCAAGGTTTTGATCCAATGTTTATTTATTTATTTATTTATTATTTATTTTTACAACTTATATGCCATCCACTACCCCAAGGTCTCTGGGCGGCTTCCAATCAAAGAGTTAAAACAATTAAAAACATCAAATATCAATAAATAATTAAAACAATAATAAAAACCTTACACTAAAATCATTACACTAAAATTGCCATCAGAGGACCCACCGTCTATATTGTACCAATTAAAAAAACTTCTGGAACAGGAAGGTTTTTACCTGGCGCCGAAATGTTATCAAGTGTTGGCGCCAGGCGGATCTCACTTGGGATGGCATTCCAATGTTGTTATTTTGTGGGGTATTCTCTAAGTCACAATATTCTCTGCGACTGCTAGATAAGGATTCTGGGGGATGAGGTGTGGGTGTGTGGGTGTGCCAGATACCACCCGATTTTTGCTGCCTGAGATACCTTACGGCACATTTAGTTTGCCACAAGGATTGGGTTGGTTTGCCCTTTTAAAACTCTGATCACAGGATGTAATTGCTGTACCAAATCTACACCTTTCTGTCCCTTGTTAGGGGCTTCTATATTTTTTGTTACAGGCAGGATTGCTCCAATTTGGCCCATTTCCGTCTTGTAAAGACAAGACTTTGGTCTGGTTTCCCCCACTTTTAACCTTGTGGCACAGTGGTTAAAATTAGAGATGGGCACGAATTAAAAAAAATGGCATTTCGTTTGTTGTTTGTCGTTTGGAGGGTTCGTTTCGGTTCGTTTCCGTTTTTCACGAATTTTTGCAAAAAATTCATTTTCATTTTCGTTCGTTTCGTTACCATTGCGTTACCATTTATTTCAATATTTGTGATTTTTTTAAAGGATTTTAAGCAATTCACTCATATTGCAGTAACGGAAACGAAACGCACGACAAAATTTCCGGTGTTTCTGTTCGTTTCGTTTCATTTTAGAGACACAATTCGTTTGTCGTTTCGTTACATAACGAAATGAAAAAACAAAAACGGAAACGAAAAATTGTTCGTTTCGTGCCCATCTCTAGTTAAAATGCTGTACTGCAAGTATAGCTCCACTCACGACCTGGGGGTTCAATCCCAAGTAGCCGGCTCAAGGTTCACTCAGCCTTCCATCCTTCCGAGGTCGGTATAACGACTGCCCAGCTCGCTGTGGTTGGGGCAATGTGTAGCCTGGATAAATAAATTGTAAACAGCCCAGAGAGTGCTCTAAGAACTATAGGGGCGTTCGAAAAGCAGAACATTTTGCTTTTTTGCTTTTATTCTTTTGCTCAATAAATGCAACGTCCGATGTTCTTTCTAAGAGTCTGGTTCCAAAACCTGGCTGGGTTCCAAAACCTTGCTCCATCAACTTGTATGGAACCAGGGGGAAACTCACAATGATGTAAAACTAAGATTGTCCTATTGCCTTGATATTTTCTGTCCCAAAAGCCGGTGGGGAAGAGAGAGAGAGAGGGGGGGTGAGTTTGTGCATATCCGTCACGGAAGAAAATATTTAATTTTTCCTAGTGGATTTTCTCCAGCAGGGCAGGACCTGTGTAAATTTGGTGCCTTCTTTGGTGCTTCGCCTGACTTTGGTCTGCTCACCGGGATGAGGCGGGGATATAAAAATAACCGCGTCCCCCTTTCCTTGCCATAAACCCAACACCTCAATCATGTCTTTATGCCTGTTCAACAAGCAGAAAGGGAAGGATTGATTCGAGGTCCGGACCGGACGGAGCAAAAGAAAACCGCAGGGGTTTGCGGCAGGAACTATTGGTTTAGTTAAGAGACAATGGCTCCCCACGGGTCTCTCTAGGGGTCAGTGGATGTGTGTTCAGGCCATCAACCATAACAAGGCAATTATGGAGAGCAGGGGAAAGGGACAGATGAAGGGAGGCGGAAGGAACGGATGGCATGGGGGCCTGCAGATGTGCATTGGGGAGGGAGACATAAGCCTACCATTTAAATGTTCTTATTGTTTTCATTGACATTTTAATGCTTTGTTTTAATTGTTCACTTCTATCGTAAGCTGCCCAGAGACCTTTGGGCCGTGGGCGGCATATAAATTGTATGAATAAAATAAATAAATAAATAAAATAAAATAAAATTAAAAACATTTTTATTTTTCCAGATGTTGGGGGGGGGGGGTTAAAAAATTGCACATACCCCCAGTCAACTAAAGTTACTTATTTTTAGAACAACTGAGTTCCAGGTGACAAATTCAGGTTCATGCATCCCTATAAATAGAGGGATTCATTTCAGGAGTGTGGTTTTCGAGTAATCCTTAATGCAAAACCGAAGGTTTCCCCAAGCCCCTGGGTGGCTTGTTCGTGGCATAAAATCCAGATGTGCTGGGGTGGGCCCCCCTAACCCATGGCCATGTAAACAGGTTGACAAGCATTGTTTTGATCACTTTCAGCTGTTCGGGCATCCCCGCAGCCCTGTAATAACACCAGCTCCGGCGTCTGCTGCACAAGCGTCAAACACGAGGGTCGAAGTCCCCCAGGGATGCTGCCTCGCGGATAACAAATGTCACGGCCAAGATTCTGCGCGAGGAGCCCAGATGTGTGTCGCCTGCCCGCGGACGCGCATGGCGTCCACCGTTTCCCCGGCACGGTTTTTACAGATGGATCATGCCTTGAAAAATAATAATAACAACAATAATAAAGAATAAAAAATCAGGAGCAGTTAAAATACAGCTGCCCTGCAATTTTTATTTCCTGGTTCATAAAAAAAAAAAAGAAGGCAGCTGTGGGAGGTGGAGGAAGCCTCGCCGTCACTTGCTAGTTATTCATTTTCTGCCAGCTTTCCAACGCCTTGGCTCCAGCTGCCGGCACCTGCCTCTCCTCTGGCGGTGATCTATGGGGGTTCTGCAGAAATGGGGCTTATAAATCACCGTAATGCAACCAGGGGGCGAAGACGGTGCTTAGTGTTTTGAGAGATACATCGTGGGTAACAGCCACAGCAGGGAAGGGAATTCCAGGCTCGGAAGAAGTCATCCAGGACAGGTTACTGATAATGCTTGGTTTCTCTTTTTCTCAGCTGCGCGCCATTCGGGGGACAGCAAGGCCATAGGGAGCATTCCCGTACACCTTGCGGCAATAACTCAACCCTTTTTTTTCTCCGTCGGCTCTCGCCTAACCACTAGCCAGGGCAGCAGGGGTGGAATTAGGAAGCTTTTGCAAATTTAAAAGGACAACATTTTCTCTCTGTCTGTTAATACGTTTGTGGGTTTTTTTTAATTTTTAAGCAGGAAGGGCTGAACCAAAATAAATAAATGTTAAATAGCAGGACAAATTGGCTCTCCTCAAGCTGGCGTTTCTTCGCACCTCTTGAGACTGTTTAAAGGAGATCTGCCACCCCCTTCCCCAATATTGTTTTGTTCCTTATTTTTTTTATTTTTAAACCAGCTTTCCCTCTTCATCAGCCTGGCTTCTCTCTTCTATCCGCCTGCTTAATGAGCAGAAATCCTACACCAGTGATGGTGAACCTTCGGCATTCTAGATGTTTGGGACCACAACTCCCACAGTCCTTTGTCATTTGCAGTACAGGCTTGCAATGCTGGGAGTTGTGGTCCAAAACATCTGGAGTGCCAAAGGTTCACCACCATATATATATATATATATATTCTAGAAATTGTGGCCTGAGAGACAATGGCTTCCATCCAAGTTTATGCACACTCTTGTATGGATGTGAAAGCTGGACAACTAAAAAAAAGTGATCGGGGGAAAAAAACATATGATTTGTTTGAAGGGTGGTGTCAGAGGAGAACTTGGTGGAGACCCTGGTCTGCTAGAAAGACGAACCAGTGGCTCCGGGATCAAACGAAGCCTGTACTGGCTCTATGGGGGAACTCCCTTAATAAGCTGCAAGCAAGGCTTCAGTGGCAATTTCCTCCTTTCATTTCTTCCCCTCATTGTTTAGGAGGAACTCTTTCTCATTCCATTGTCATGGACAGATTCTTATCTGGTGGGGTTTGGGCTCACCGGAACTCAGGGCCCTGACTGGGGGGGGGCAGGGTTGGTGGAGGGGAGGGAACAGGGCAGACTAAAATGCTCCACCCCATAAGGATGATGGATCCAAATGGTTTCCTGGTGGCTCTCAAGTATGCAATATGGTGTGCTGGGTCCTGGCAGTTGGAGGTCCGTTTTGGGTTAGGGCAAAGCAAAAGCGGTCTCAGGTAGTTCCAAGGTCAACTGGTTAGTTATTCCGCTCCTGGTTCTACTCCAAAATTAAAGGATCTCTCAAAGGGGCTGAACCCCGTTTGGCGGAACAGGATCCAGCACAGCAAATAGCGCCTGTAAAAGTCAAACTAAAACCCGGAGCGGACTGGCTTCTCCATTGAGGTAGGACCTACCAGCTTCCAAGGAGAAGATGGTATCCCCTTTTGTTGGGTCATCTTTAGAAACTGCCTCTAAACAACTGGGGGGGAATGACAGAATGAGATTCCAAAGAAAATAAATGAAAGTATGCACTCTCTGCCACGATGCCAACCCACTTTGCAAAGACCGCTACAACAAAAGTACTAAGGATTTCCCCCGTGGCTTTGTTTATGGTTCTCCTGGTCATTAAATGCTGAAACAATAAAGCAAAATCTACAGTTTGCATTAAAAAAGAGGCAATTAGCATATGGGTGGCAAGTTCTACCTTCCACCTAAACTTGGTATATATACATGCACACGCGCACGCACACCCACACCCACACCCAACGCACTTCTCTCGGTAAATTATAGCTTATTTTATATTTAATACACTGCACTGTGTTAACATAATTCTATTAAGAGGCCGACTTCGCAAAATAATTGCCAGTTGGTGCTGCAGAAGGCTGCGTTTGCTGATGGATTTGCTTAGGCACAGAGGCCTTGTCGGAGGCAAGCGGCTTTGGAGAGCTGAATTTGAGGCCTGAACACAAAAGGCATAAGAACCTAAGAAGAGCCCTGCTGGATCAGGCCAAAGGCCCATCTAGTCCAGCTTCCTGTATCTCCCAGTGGCCCCACCAGATGCCTCTGGGAGCACACGAGACTAGATATCTGTCTCCTGATACTACTCCCCTGCATCTGACCCTTGAGGTACCCGGGTTTTAAGGTTGGAGATGATACATCTCCCTCATGGTTTGTCACCTGGGATGGACTTTTCCTCTAGGAATCTGTCCAATTCCCTTTTGAAGGCCTCCAGGCCAGATGCCACCACCACCGTCTTCCCAAGCAGATGTCTTCACCTGCTTACAATTCCCTACCAATGGCATTGAGAGATATATCCTGCCTCTCTCTCCAACCTGGAGGTTGTCGTTAGGCATCCATAGTGATAGCCATTGATACCCTTGTTCTCCACGAGCTTGTCCAATCCTTTCTTAAAGCCGTCAAGGCTGACAGCGGTCACCAACTTCTTCTGGCAGGGAGTTCCACAGACCAGTGACCCTCTGGGTGAAAAAGGACTTTCTTTTATTGGTTTGAGATGTAGTTCAGCACCCTGGAGAGCTCCTGTAAGTTTCTGATTGGAACCTGTATTATATTCTCTGCCCTGCGATCTCAGTCGACAGCTGTAGGACCCCCTTATCCACGTGGTATCATTTCCAAGCCCACCAGCAGATGCTGAGAAATGTGGATGGTAGTGAACACTATGCATTAACCTGGTCTCTGGCTCTCTCTAGTGGCCAGTTCTGGTAACTTCATCCTTAGAAATACTATATATTCCTGGGATTTTTGTTTTAATACATTTAATCATTTCAGAATGTGGATAAGTTAATCAGTAAAACAAGGAATAAGCAAGACTTAGTTTTGCTTATCTTTTTTGCTTGCTTAGAGATAAGCAAGACTAAGTGGGAAGCAAAGCCAGAGTCTTGTTTATCTTCCTGCCCTTCCGCTTACATAAGCCGGATCTTCTCACAGCAATCCTCAAGCTACTAGTTCAAGTCTCACTGCGGACATCAGAAACCGGCTCCTGCCCCCACCCCACCCCTCAAGAGGTGTTATCCATGAGTGCTTGTGAAATCTAGCGACACATTTGCTGCTTCGACCGGGGACGATGTCGAAAGAGGGTTTATGGTTTGCAAAGCGCAGCCGCAGCGCCTCAAATTAGACAGGGAACAAGGAAACCCCGGTAATTTATTATGCTTCTAAATCTGCAAGATTGCGTCCATCAATTATTCCCCCCCCCACACACACACACCTCCTTCCTGAAGTCAGAGAAAAGGAAATACAAAAGCTGTCGTTGGGCTTATTTTGTGAGGTACTTATTAGTTTTCATAATTTATGATTATTATGCCACTCTGCCAAAAAAAAAAAAAAAAAAAAACACCAACCCCAGAAGCCGATAAAAACGACAACACCCCAAGCTATTAAAACAACAGCTTCAAGCCACTGAGGGAACGCCATCGGCAGGAAGTAGGGATAAATTACTCCAGCCAATCTCCCTGGCGCTGACTTTACTGTGAGAATGTTAGACAACCTATGTGTGTGTGTTTTTAAAACGTAATGCAGGAAAAGCGAGCGAGATGAAGCAGGGATTGCTGTTTTTTTTTTTTTTGTCTGGGGGGATTAAAATACGATGTCCCTCTTGCCATCTTTGACATTTTGAGAGTTTAAGCTTGCTGCTGAATCCCGTCCAGAGGTTGGACATTTTAAACGGATCCCACTACCCAGAGCATTCACTATTAAAATAGTGTTAGCTATAATCTGTTGTTTTTCACCCTCTAGGGGCCAGGAGGAAGATTTAGAACCCACGCCCCCACAGATATGAGGGTCCTGCTGTACCTCATTATTTAGCAGGCAAGAGGGCTGTTGTTATTATCAATCCCCCAGTCACTGGGTTGAGTGTTGTCGATGCGTTTGCATTACCAACAGAACAAGGAAAAAAAATCCTAAATCCAAGTCTTTGGTACCAGGTCTAAGTCTCTCATATCAAGTATCAAGTCCAAGTCCTTGGTCCCAAGTCCAAGTCTTTCACACCAAGTCCTAATCCCAAGTCTTTGGTATCAAGTCCAAGTCTTTCACACCAAGTCCTAATCCCATGTCTTTGGTATCAAGTCCAAGTCATTCACACCAAGTCCTAATCCCAAGTCTTTGGTATTAAGTCCCAAGTCCTTCACACCAAGTCCTAAGTCCAAGTCTTTGGTACCAGGTCTAAGTCTTTGGTATCAAGTATCAAGTATCAAGTCCAAGTCCTTGGTCCCAAGTCCAAGTCTTTCACACCAAGTCCTAAATCCAAGTCTTTGGTATCAAGTCCCGAGTCCAAGTCCTTGGTCCCAAGTCCAAGTCTTTCACACCAAGTCCTAATCCCATGTCTTTGGTATCAAGTCCAAGTCATTCACACCAAGTCCTAATCCCAAGTCTTTGGTATTAAGTCCCAAGTCCTTCACACCAAGTCCTAAGTCCAAGTCTTTGGTACCAGGTCTAAGTCTTTGGTATCAAGTCCAAGTCCTTGGTCCCAAGTCCAAGTCTTTCACACCAAGTCCTAAATCCAAGTCTTTGGTATCAAGTCCCGAGTCCAAGTCCTTGGTCCCAAGTCCAAGTCTTTCACACCAAGTCCTAAATTCAAGTCTTTGGTATCAAGTCCCGAGTCCAAGTCCTTGATCCCAAGTCCAAGTCTTTCACACCAAGTCCTAATCCCAAGTCTTTGGTATTAAGTCCCAAGTCCAAGTCTTTCACACCAAGTCCTAAGTCCAAGTCTTTGGTACCAGGTCTAAGTCTCTGGTATCAAGTATCAAGTATCAAGTCCAAGTCCTTGGTCCCAAGTCCAAGTCTTTCACATCAAGTCCTAAGTCCAAGTCTTTGGTATCAAGTCCCGAGTCCAGGTCCTTGGTCCCAAGTCCAAGTCTTTCACACCAAGTCCTAAATCCAAGTCTTGGATCCTAAGTCACAAGTCCAAAGCCCCAAGTCTGAGTCCCTATTAAAACCAAGCTTTTATTCCTAGGGGGGAAAGGGGGATGGTGGGTGGCTTCTAAATTGCACGACAAATCCAAGTCTATTTTGGGGGGGAGGTGCGATCCCTGAGTCAAGTAACCCATGCAACTTAAGTCTGACTTGACAGTGAGTCACCTGTTTCTGGTTACTTGGGCCTGGCAAACATGAGATCAAGGCCGCACGATGGCTGAAATGCCCTTTGTTCTGCCCTTACTCCCAAGGAAACCAAACAAAGGATGGCACCCTTTCCATGTGGCTCAAAAAGTAGCATTAAACAATGGCCGTAAACCACGGCTCACATCTCGAAAGTTGCCTTTACTTTATAATCAGCCCTCAAATCACTTCTGCATCTGGGTTCCTTGAGATTTTCTGGAGACCAGTTCCCTCACTGACCTGTTCCCAAACTCCTCCTGGGGAAGATGGGAACTGGAGTCCAGCAAGTCAAAGGAGACTGAAAAGCCGCGGATTAATTTACCAGTTTCAAGCCTGTCGTCTTAAATGGCTCTCTCGACAGAAGAAGGCAGGCGGCGATGAAAGAAATCTGACTGCTGCCATGTCCCTCCCTTCATTTCCGCCCTCTGTCCCATTAGCGCTCGTCAAGAGGAGACAAATAATTTTAATTAGCTGCTTTGTTTAGGCTGGCCACCCCTCCTGCCATTCGTCGATTATTCCTCATGGCTTATAAATCCGATACCTTATCATTACAATGATTAGGAGCTCGGGAGAAAGCAGATCGAGGCTGATAATCAATTAAACCTCTCCCACAATGTCCTTCGGCCTCTTCCAGGGACACAACTCGGGCGTAATATCGAGTTCATAACAGATTTGTAACCAGTTCCAAGTTAATGCCGTGCAAAAAGTAACTTGGGGGGACAAGAGTTACACGGTGTGCTTGTATTTCATGCATTTCCAGAAGCGGCATAAGGAAGAGTTACAAGTTAAGATTTTCTAGTAACTTTCAAAAGCTTTATTCTTTGGCCGGATCTGACTTGGTTATGGCTGCTCGTGGTGCTATGTTTATTTTATTTTGTTACTTTTTTTTAGTATTTTCATATCGTATTATTATATTTATTTGTATTGTTTTCTATTTTCCCCCCCTTCATTATTTGTATTGTGACTAGGTATGTCATGGGGTTGTCGTTTGGGGCAGTTGCTGTTTTTGTGACGTGTTCTACACCGCCCAGAGTTCCTCTTGGAAAAATCGGGCGGTCAATAAGTACAATAAATAAATAAATAAATAAATAAATAAATAAATAAATAAATAAATAAATAAATAAATAAATAAAAGTTTCTTTTAAAGTGTTGGCCAGGGACCCCAGTTTTGGGGGCAGGAATGACTGCCCTGTAGGATTTAGCCCACAATTTATAGCAGCTGCTCAAGGCACTTATTTTTCTCTTCAAAATGGCCTGGAATAGATTCGCCATGCCCACTGTGACCACCATTGTCGTAAGGTCCAGTATGTGTATTCTATTGTTGTGTCATTACAGTCGTGACCGACCCTTCATGACTCCATGTCCATGGAGTTTTCTTGGCAGGAATACTGGAGTGGTTTGCCAGTTCCTACTCCAGGCGCCTACAGCACCTGGTCTTCCCTGGTGGTCTCCGATCCAAGTACTAACCAGGGCTGACCCTGCTTAGCTTCCGAAATCAGGCAAGATCGGATGTGCAGCTCAAGGTCCAGTATAGACAGGTACAAAATGGATTGTCCCTGTTTGTGCCAGTTTGTAAAGTGCTGCTTGCCGGAGCCAGCCTGCTTGCTTTTGCCGCCGCCTCGGCTAATCTCGCAGTCACCGGCAAGGGCACAGGCTTCTCTACCCTGGCCTCTTGCCCGAGTCGGAGATCGGCCGAGAGGGTGGAGCAGAGACACTGAAGCTGGGACTGGAAAAATCAGTTGAGGAGGTGGAAGCGGAGAACGTGCTGGACCGGGTGAAAACGTTGGAGGGGAAAACCCAAAACAGCCGTACCAAACGACACAGAGAACCAATTGGTACACGCTGTGATGGGGCCGGCAGCCTGCCACGAGCGTTTGCCAGTTCACAAATCCCCAAACTTTAAAAATGGCCTCTTAAATCTGAGTGAAGAAAGTTGGACAGTGTGATACAATAACGAGGAGCGCCATTAAGAGGAGCAGCTGTTTGCATAAAATATAATTAATCTCTTACATACCAGTCCCCCTTTTTTCCCCACGTAGCCCATATGCTTTATGACGACTCTCAGTCATTCTTGGCTATTAACTCTTTTATTTGTTTATTTTAAGGGAAAGCACCCCATCTTTTCCAACTCTGCTACTAACCGCCGTCATTGCCTCATTAGCTGATTGAGATGGCATCGTTTCCAGGAATGATGGTCGCGGGGGCCTTTCTCCCTCCTTACCCTCCCCCTTCTTGGCGTTAAAAGCGATAATCAGACAAACCCAATTAATCGCCGAGTCTGCCTTCGGAATGGTAGGGTGGTTCCTGCACCCGATCTTAATGGGGTCTTAATTTCCCCATGGCAAGTCAATATTAGTTCAAACAGGAGAATGTAAGGAAGAGAACCAGCTGACCTCCAAGAATACAACAGCTAAAGGGCTGGGAAAAAACCCAAGGCCTATAAACAAGGTGACTACTTCATGTGGCTCCTTGTCAATCACAGAATCATGAAGTCAGAAGGAGCCCTTAAGGATATCAAGTCCACCGCTCTGCTCCAGGGAGGGACCCCATTCAAAGCAAAATGGGCAGAGGGTCATCCAATTTTCTCCTGAAGGCCTCCAACATCGGAGCGCTCACCACTGCCCTAAGTACTTGAACATAAGAACCTAAGAAGAGTCATCATGCTGGGTCAGGCCAAAGGCCCATCTAGTCCAGCTTCCTCTATCTCACAGTGGCCCCACCAGATGCGTCTGGGAGCGCATGAGACTAGATCTCTGTCTCCTGATCCCATTCCCATGCATCTGGCCCTTGAAGGACCCCGGTTTTAAGCCTGGAGATAACACATCTCCATCACGGTTTGTCACCTGGGATGGACTTTTCCTCCAGGAATCTGTCCAATCCCCTTTTGAAGGCATCCAGGCCAGGTGCCATCACCACCTCCTGTGGCAGGGAGTTCCACAGACTAACAATGCGCTGGGTGAAAAAAAAATTTCTTTTGTCTGTTCTCACTCTCCCAGCCCTCAATATGAGTGGCTGTCCCCTACTGCTGGTATTTCGTGAGAGGGAGAAGAGCATCCCTCTATCCACTTGACTCATGCCCTGCATTATTTTGTACGTCTCAATCCTATCCCCTCTCGGGTGCCTTTTTTCCAGACTAAAGAGCCCCACATGTTTTAGCCTTTCCTGGTACTGCTCTAACAGTTGAGAGATTTCCCCCCCCCCCGATATTGAGCCTAAATTTGGCTTCCTCTCTCTTGAGCCCACGGTGATGCGTCCTGCACTCTGGAATAATGAAATAATCCTGGCCCTCTGTAAGACAGACTTTCAAGTCTTTAAAAGGGGCTCCCTTCTCCCCCCCCCCACCCCCAGTCTTCTTCTCCTAAGGCTAAACATGAGGTCAATTTTCTTCTAGTCTGTCCTTGGAGGACATGGTTTCCCGTCCCCTGATCATCCTTGTCGCCTTCTTCCGAACGTGCTCCACTTTGGGCCTTTTCACACGACCCCTAAACTCCGCGGCAAATGGCTCCCAGATCTGGAGCTTAAAATTGTTTCCCCACCAGCTCCGGAGTTTACAAAAAATTAAGTGCGACCACGCCCACCTAAGCACGTCTCAGTGCACTTTTCAAGCACCTGGTCTCCGGAGCTGAAAAATTTCTGATGCGGATGTAAAGTAGTGAGTGCCGGGCTCTCCTCGCCTTTTGTTTGTCCCCCCCCCCGCCGCCCCTTTAAGAGACAGGAATCATGACGACGGGGCTCGGGGCGGCTTCCACCGGCAGACGGAGGTGACCCTGCGTTTTTTCTCCCTTTTTTCCCCTCCCTCCCCTCATGCAGACAGGAGCAAGGAAGTGCGGAGGGGGTGGGAACACAGGAAGAGCGACAAACCCCCAAGATCTCTGGTCCAAATTGAAGTGGCCAGCAGATCTTAGGGGTCGTGTAAAAGCGCCCTTTGTTGGCATCCGTCCCCAAGCGCAGCGTCCAAAACTGGACATGTCCCCCAAAATAATGGAATTAAAGAAAATAACTATTTGGTGTTGCATGTGCTAACAGCGGCAAGGTTGGCCTGGACACAGTTATGGAAAACAGACAAGACACCAACGGATGAAATGGTGATAGATAAAATCTCTGGACTGTGCAACCATGGCTATTATTAACTTACAAATTTAAAGATAAGGAGGGATGTAAATTTGCTCAATCCTGGAGCTCATTCTATGCCTGGTTAGAGGATAGAAAAGGGGGTAGAATGATGATTCTGTATTTGTAGATGCATGTATATGTGTATGGATGTAAATGGGTTAAAGATTATCTTATTGATATGTGTCATGACTAAGATATTGGTTGTATATTGTATAAATTTAATAAAAGGTTATTTTTTTAAAAAACTGGACACGGCACTCAAGATGAGGCCTCACCAGTGCTGGACAGAGGGGAAGGGGTGCTTTGCATGGTTTTCAGACTGGATTCCTTTTAGTCCAACCTAAAATCGCATTGGGCTTTTTGGGTGCCACATCACGCGGCTGGCTCGTATTTAGGTGGTGATGCTTCCTTCTATTTTCTAAGCCGGTCTGAGGAGGACATCCATCTTGGAGGCACTGTTTTCTTGTCTTCTCCTCCCCCCCACCCCAAGTCTGTTCTATCATCATAAGTCTGTCCAAAAAACTGATGCTGCCTGTTCCGCTGAAAGATGTTTTCATTTTCTACTCAGAAATTGCTCGGGAGACAGGAGGGAGGGGGGAGAAAACACGCACATGAGCCCTCACTTTGGTGAACGAATGTTCTGTACGCAACCTGACACATCTGTCCTCCTGACAGAAATAAAAGATAACGCCAGGCAGCAGCGCTTAAAACAGATTTTTAACAAGGCAGGCGAGATAGAAGCAAACAAAATGTACATTTCCATTCAGGAGACAAGGACGGGCGGGCCTAACCAGAGGTGTCGGAGGCACTCCCGAGACGTGGGTGTGATCAAAAGAAGCCTTATTACTTGGGGAGAGGGCTCAGTGGGTGGGTGGAAGAACTGGAAAGTGTTTGGGTCCCCTCCACACACAAAATAAACCTTTTCCTATTAACCATCAAAGCTGTTTTTCAAAATTAAACTGAAAGCCCACTGAAAACACAGGGTGGGATTTTAAAAAAAATAATTTTTCTGGACATCCCAGATCTCCTGGGATGACATCCCAGATCTCCACAATTTTCTTCCAGGAATGCTCGTGTCCGACGGACAAAAGAAAATATTTTTTCACCCAGCGCGTTGTTAGTCTGTGGAACTCCCTGCCACAGGAGGTGGTGATGGCATCTGGCCTGGATGCCTTCCAAAGGGGATGGGACAGATTCCTGGAAGAAACGTCCATCACAGGTTGCAAACCATGAGGGAGATGTGTCATCTCCAGGCTTAAAACCGGGGTACTTCAAGGGCCAGATGAAGGGGAGTGGTATCAGGAGACAGATATCTAGTCTGGTGCACTCCCAGCTGCATCTGGTGGGGCCACTGTGAGATCCAGGAAGCTGGACTAGATGGGCCCTTGGCCTGATCCAGCATGAGGGCTCTTCTTAGGTTCTTAGGTTCTTATGTCCTTCAGGGGCGCAACTGACCCTAAAACCGTGCCCACCTCAGGTCTAACAAAGCCAGGAGGACTGGACCGTAGCGTGCCCTAGATGTGTGACAGGGAAAAGTCGGGAAGACCACAAGTAATGGAGAAACACCATCATCCTAGAATCAAGGAGTTGGAAAGGGCTTCTAAGGACACCGAATCCCACCCCTTGATCAAGGCAAGGAGCCAAATCAAATCCAACGTTTAAGATGGTTGTCCAGTTTTCTCTCGAAGGCCTCCAGGTTTGGAGCACTCACCACCTCCTGGGGTCATTGGTTCCATTGTTGTGCTGTTCTAATGATCAAGGAGTCCCCCCCCCCCCCATGTTTTGTTATTGTTCAGTTGCATCCGACTCTTCGTGACCCCATGGACCAGAGCTCGCCAGGCCATCCTATCTTCCACTGCCTCTCGGAGTTTGGTCAAATCCATATCGGTTGCATCAATGGCACCATCCAACCATCTCATTCTCTGCCGTCCCCTTTTTCCTTTTGCTTTCAATCTTTCCCAACATCAGGGCCTTTTCCAGGGACTCCTCTCTCCTCCTGAGGTGGCCAAAGTACTGGAGCCTCAGCTTCAAAATCTGTCCTTCCAGTGATGTTCCCCAGGATATTCAGCCTAAAACCTATTGCCCATGATTATGCATCCTGCACTCTGGGATGGATCAAGAACAGATCTTTCCCAATCGTCCTCATCCTCTCAGAGCGATAAAGCTGCAAGGGGGCCGATGGATCATCATGGCCAACCCCTGCCAAGGAGGCAATGGGGCGGAGATCAAACTCGGCAGTCCAGGCCTCTACCACGGAGCTGCCCAGCAAATTCTGTACATCAACACCTTTTGTCGTTGGCCTTGCCTTAAGATGAGATTCGGCCAAGGCTGAAGCTTTTAGCGAAAATTGTATTTTTAGCGAAAATTCCGTATTGTGTTTTTAGCGAAAATCCCGTATCGACTGTGCATTTTGACAGGACTGCCCCGTTTGGGGTGAACGGTGTTTGAGCTTCGGTTCCAGGTTGGTTGAACCAGAAGCCGTTTTGAAGCCGCCGGAGGCGGTTCATGTCAGTCCCTCATCGGCCCATCTCACGGTGAAGCAGGATGGGACTTGTAGTCCAGCTAGGGAGGAGGGCAGGCTCTCAGGCAGAGATTTACCATCAAGTCTTCTTGAAAGGTAGGGTGTTTTGCTCTAGCTGAGACCCGGCCTTTAATTGCCGAGTCTAACACAAGCCAGCTTTTTTAAAATAAACATTCCTAGTTGTCCAAGTCCAGTACAGGTGGTGCCTTGCTTTTCTTCTTCTAAAAGTTTCCAGCTGTTGAGCACTTTTTTTTAAAAGAGAAATTTCTAGCATTTTAGGTATTCAGCGTTACCGTTAAATAAACGGTTGTGGCTTCGTTGTATCAGCGAAGACGCAATGTACATGACTGCGTTTCCTATTAAAATTGTTGATGGAAGGCTCTTAGCTGTTTATCAGCTCCAAATTACATTTCCCCTCTCTTAGGGCCTGCGTCCAGTCCATTGGTGGAGGGGGGCAGGGGGGGGGAGAGAAAGAAAAAAGAATAGAAGATTTTCAACAGCTTTCTAGTTAGTAACAAGAAAAGGGGCCTAATTCCGATTTTTCAGAGCGGAGGGGGGGCTTGAGCGCAAACACAGATTGCTCATCCGAACTCCCCGAGGTATCATGGTTCTTTGTTCTGCTAAGAAAAATTAACCTCAATCTTGGCTCAAGGTCCCCGGATTGATTACCATAGTCATTTAAATACTGTAATCTCATTTTCGGCATCAGAGAAAGGGTTGCGAAAAGGGAAAGAATTAAGAGGAGGGGGTCTTGGGCGGAGGGGTGGGAGAAGACGGACAGAAACGGGTGGGAGAGGAGGGGGGAGCGGGAACCCCCCCCCCGAAAACGGAATAAATTATCTGACAGAAAGGTAAGCTTTCGCCTTTCTGCTTACCGAGCCTATTTCAAGATCTTTCCACTTGATTGGAAAACTTGATGAAGTTTAAATGAAGCAGAATTAGGGGATTCGCCCGCCTGGGTGTTGATGCTCCTACCAGCCAAAGAATGTAGAATTCAATAGGGCTTTGGGGGGGGTAGAGATGCCTCCCCCCAGCTTTTCAGTGGCAAACAGGGGGGGGGGGAGGCCTAAACGGTATAATCTTCAATCAGATCTAACGCCAGAGGATGACAAGGCAAGATAATGAGACGAGGGCGCAGGCAGGCGTGTTGGTTAAAGAAATTAATCCCTCTTGCTGGGCCCAAAGAGTTCGGCTTTGATCTCTTTTGCACGGCCCCTGCTCCATCCCATCTAAATGCTAACTAACTAGCAGCGCAGTCTGGGGCTGTCCTTTTTATGGTGGGAGCTAAGCTGCTTAATAACTATTTTATCCTCTCGATGCGTACGCTCCGACGGGTCCGTCCCCCCCCCCCCCGTTTCCCAGGGACGGGACGGTCCTAAGGCTTCCATCCCTGGTAAAATGAAATCAGAAATACCACCCAGTTTCTTGCCCCCGTTGTTCAGGTGGCTGTCCCCACCCCAACCCCCCAGGCGGCCTTTGGATAGGAAAAGGTTGCTTGTTGAGGCAACAGACCAAATCAGGTTGGGAGGAAATGTTTTATCTGGTCATCTAGGGTGCACAGTGGTTATTTCTCCAGGCGAACACCTGTGGCAGTGATGTAAAAGCTATTTCTTTCCGGTCCCCCGTTTCTTAAGTCTGCATTAAAGGACAAACTATGAGAGGCATAAGAACCTAAGAAGAGCCATCATGCTGGATCAGGCCCAAGGCCCATCGAGTCCAGCTTCCTGTGTCTCATGGCCCCACCAGATGCGTCTGGGAGCGCATGAGACTGGATCTCTGTCTCCTGATACCACTCACCTGCATCTGACACTTGAAGGACCCCAGTTTTTAAGCCTGGAGATGCTACATCATGGTTTGTCACCTGTGATGGCCTTTTTCCTCCAGGAATCTGTCCAATCCCCTTTTGATGGCATCCAGGCCAGATGCCATCGCCACCTCCTGTGGCAGGGAGTTCCACAGACTAACAACATGCTGGGTTTAAAAAAAATATGTTCAGTGTGTCTGGACTGGATTGGATTTAGGGTTTCCGCAAGCCATATACTTCTGTCTTTGTACCGATCGAGTGGCTCACAGGGTTAGGGAAATACTTTGGCCAGGTGGTGTGTGATTTGGAAGATTGTCCACGTTCAGAGTGTTTATAGGAGTAATAATTTTGGAACTGCAAAGCTGTAAGGGACCAGTCTGAATCATCAAGTCCAGAGGCCCAGGGTGGGATTAGAACTCCCAATGTCAGTGAGAGCTCAGTGGGTGAGGACCCTAGCTGCAGAGCGAGAGGTCGGGAGTTCAATTCCCCGTACCGGGTTTCCTTGACAGTGGCTTGGACGTGATGATCTAGAGCAGTGGTGGTGAACCTTCAGCACTCCAGATGTTTTGGACCACAACTCCCAGAATTCCAAGCCTGTATTGCCTACGACAAAGGACTGTGGGAGTTGTGGTCCAAAACATCTGGAGTGCTGAAGGTTCACCACCACTGCTCCCTTCCAGCTCCGTAGTTCAATCTAAGGCAGGGCTGTCCAAACTTTGGCCCTCTAGATGTTTTGGACCACAACTCCCAGAATTCCAAGCCTGTATTGCCTACGACAAAGGACTGTGGGAGTTGTGGTCCAAAACATCTGGAGGGCCGGAGTTTGGACACCACTGATCTAAGGTGAGGATGATGGTTTAAAAGAAGAGAAGACCTCTTGATTTATTTAGGGCACATGAGTATTCTGATTTTACCAGGTCCCTTCAGAAACTGGTTGAATTTGCTTGTTAGAATGAACTTACATAAAAGGCATTGCATGCTCCAGTAATGCAAGCAGAAATGTGGCTATTTTTCACTGTTTCTTCCGTCTTGCAAAGTTGTTTAAAGGAGGAAAAATACAAAATTCCATACAGCAGGTGAAAATGGACACAATTTGTCTTGCCAAAAGTAGCACAGAAAGATGCAAAAACTTTGGAAGCAATTGCTACATATTGGAAACGTAATTTCAAAGGAATCATGGGCAAACAGCACATCTATCAGGCAACAATGGATATAAAATCCTTCCTCCTAGGAGTAGTAATATAAGACACATACAAATGAAGACTGGGAAAAAAAATAGAAAATGAGATTAATTGAATTGAATATGAGTAGATGATATTCAGAAATTTCATTTCAAAGGTACTATTTATTATTATGAATAATAATGATAAACTTTATTTTTATGCCACCTTTCTCCCCAAAGGGAGAATTGTTATTATTATTATTATTATTATTATTATTATTATTATTATTATTATTATTATTATTATTATTATTATTATTATTATTATTATGAGTGGATTTTGAGCATTCAGATAAAACCATGACTTATTCGGCCAATAGGGTGTTTTCAAAATTGCCGTGGCAGATCACAAAATTGTGGCCTTTGGAACTGTAACTAGTTATAAAAGTAACTTCTAAGGTTCTGCTCACGCGTCAGCGACCACCCTCCAACAATGATAAGTCAAGGGCTGCCCTCTAGTGTTTGTTTGGCCTGTCGGCAGATAAGAAAGTCTCCATCTCAGTTTTCCAGAGACCTAAAAAGGAACTGTCACTTATTTTCTGCTGCTTCATTGCAGCTTATTCCTATTCTCATTAGAATAGGCGAGCCAGCGTGGGTGGCCTTCATCCAGCTGCAAGCAGTCCCAACCTTTTTAAGCTAATTAGTATATGTTTGTGTGTGTGTGTGTGTGTGTGTGCATTTATTCATTGCATTTCTATAGCGCCCGATTTCCCAAATAGGGACTCTGAGAAATATAAACAGTATTTTAGATTTAGAATAGTTCAGTTGCATTGGTTTATGTTCAAGTATCCTACAGTTTTGCTAATTAGCCCTTTTAAAGCTAATTAGTGTATGCGTGTGTGCATTTATTTATTTATTGCATTTCTATAGCGCCCGATTTCCCAAGTAGGAATTCGGAGAAATATAGAGAGATTTCTCACACCGCGGATCAGGGGGATCCCGCGGATAAGGAAGGGAGCCGGTTGGGTGGTGGGCAGTCCCAGCCTTTTTAAGCGAATTAGTGTATGCGTGTGCGTGCATTTATTTATTTATTGCATTTCTATCGCGCCCGATTTCCCAAGTAGGAATTTGGAGAAATATAGAGAGATTTCTCACACCGCGGATCAGGGGGATCCCGCGGATAAGGAAGGGAGCCGGTTGGGTGGTGGGCAGTCCCAGCCTTTTAGTGTATGCGTGTGCGTGCATTTATTTATTTATTGCATTTCTATCGCGCCCGATTTCCCAAACAGGGACTCTGAGAAATATACTGTATAGAGATTTCTCACACCGCGGATCAGGGGGACCCCGCGGATCAGGGAGCCAGCCTCCTCCTCCTCCTCCTCCTCCTCACCTTGGCGATCAGGGGGTTCTGCAGCATGCTCTCTCGGGCCACCCCGAGCCGCTCGTTCTCCGTGCCGGGACCGGCCTCGGCCAGGGTCATGGGCCGCCGAGCGGGCGGGCAGATCTGGCCGGCGCTGCGCCTGCGAGGCAAGCGATCCTGAGCGGCCATGGATGGAAAGAGGAGGCGCGCAAACCCCACCCGCACTCTCGGGCGCCCCTGGGGCTTCTGAGCAGCTCCAGGAGCCCAGCCCCGGTTAAGCATCAGCCGGACCGTACCATTCCATGTGCGGGGGGGGGGCAGTTTGGAAGAAAAAGAGTAAAGACGACCTTCTTTTGGATCCTTTACTCCCTCCTTACTCCTTTGGATCCCACAGGCTCCGGCTTTTTAATATAAATATTAAAAAGCCTTGGGTGTAGAAAGTCTTTCTCCCCCCCCTCCTGAAGCAGGGAAGGCTGGCCCACCCACCCCCACCCCCCCCCGCCTAGGAATGGTAGGGGCCGGTTCCCATGGCGACGGGAGGACGCTAACACAAGCTCTTGAAAGCCAAGAGCAGGCATGCCCAAACTTTGGTCCTCCATAGGTTTTGGACCACAACTCCCACCGTCCTTTGCCATTGGAAATACAGGCTTGGAATTCTGGGAGTTGTGGTCCAAAACATTAGGAGGGCCAAAGTTTGGACATGCCTGGCCAAGAGGAAAGAGGAGCAGCAGCAGCAACAGCTGCCCAGCAACTGCGGTTGCCAAACGACCCACATCTGGACCGCGCATTGCCTAAGGCAGGTGTGTCCAAACTTTGTCCCTCCAGATGTTTCAAACCATAACTCCCGCAGCCCTAGGTCATTGGCATTCTTAGCTTAGAATTCTGGGAGTTGTAGTTCAAAACGTCAGGAGGGACAAAAGTTTGGACATGCCTGGCCTAAGCCAATGGTGGCAAACCTTCGGCCCTCCAGCCGTTTTGGACCACAACTCCCACCGTCCTCGGTCGTTGGGTATATATACAAGCTTGGAATTCTGGGAGTTGTGGTCCAAAACAGCTGGAGGGCCAAAGGTTCGCCACCACTTTGCACCCCATCCATAGTATTCTTATCTCTTAGGGCAGTGGTGGCGAACCTTCGGCCCTCCAGATGTTTTGGATCACAACACCCATTGTCCTTTGTCGCTGACAGTGCAGGCCTGGAATTCTGGGAGTTGTAGTGCAAAACAGCTGGAATGCCAAAGGTTTGCCACCACTGGGAGGGGGGGGGAATCAATATAGTTCTTCCTTGTCTGTTGCGGGGACGAAATCCAACTTGCAAAAAGCAAGGCTGGGTTCCATCTCCTGCCCATAATGGGTGGCCAAATTGCATCCAACTGATGGAGCCCCCCCTTGAAGGAGCCATCTCCCAAATGGCCTTTACAAGGTATTAAGGACATTGGTCTACGCAACTGCAGAAGCGCAGGGATGTGTGGGTGGAAACTCCTATAAAACAAGAGGCACCTTTATTTTTTTTTATTTTTAGAAAAGGCTTTTAATTTTTTAAAAAATAGACAAATAAGGCTTTGCATTCAAGTTTATAATCTCTCATATATTTTCAATATCTTCTTCAGCTCTGTTTTTTCTCTCTCTCTAAATAAAGATCCATCCCACAAAAGACCCTCGTTCTCGCTTTATTTACTAAAAGGCTTGTGCCGGACGGAGCGGAGAGGCCTGGGTATCGGTGCCAATGTATCCATGGGGCTGGACGAGATGGCGGCACTAGTAAAGTAAAAACGTATCTCCCCTCCTTTCTAAACAAACTGATTGCCGGGAGAGCTACGGGGACGGGTATCTCCGTCTTCGCCACCGCAGAGGGGAGTAACATCTGGATAACCCATAGGGAGGGCCGATGAACTGTGTGTCCAGCCCGGCCCCACGCCAGAGTCCGCCCGCTGCCCGGCCCTTGCCTGTCACAGCAACATGGCATCCAGGGACCAGCCCTCAAACTACTGGGTGTGGAAACCCACCAACTTCTGGTGCTCATATGCTCAACCCCCTCCTGAATAAAACAACTGCCCTGTTTGTAAATGGAGAAACCCCTGGGTTGGCATCCAACGGCAGATCGTATGGCAGGACCTCCGCCACGAGAATAGCCTGATATGAAATCGCCATTTTTACAAATTGATCTAGAGATATAGATATATATATAGTTCCGTTCTTTCTCTCATAGAGGGAAGACTTCTTTCTCTCGGCCTGCGGACGAACTCATGGAGGTCCGCAGGGTCCCAAGGTCGGTTTGATCGGCTCCTCCTTTCCGCTAATCCTCCACCTCCTCCTCCTCGTCCACGGGCGAGTCCCGGCTGCAGTGTGGAAAGATGAAACTGAACGGGAAGGTCTCTTTCCTCCAACTTGCCTCGGCTGCGGCAGCGGCCTTTTGCACGGTGGCTTTTTGTCGCACGAGCGCCTTGAGCTGAGGTAGCTTCTTCTTGTGCAGGTAGTAGATGATTTCTTAAGAGAGGAAACCATAAATGCAAGTCCTAGTGAGCTTGGGTGCCAGAGGGAATTGGACGGGCCAGCTGAGAATGAGAGGGCTGCCCTGGAACGCTGGGGGTTTTTGGGGTTTTTTTTTTTTGGCCCATTTTAAGAGACACGGGCAAAGCCCATGCCTCGTTGCCTCCCCAAAGGGACTCACCCCAAATCCAATTCCCTTTTGCTTATGTTAAAAAAAAAAACCCCTCTTCACTCACCATCAAAAGACTTTCGGTTCCAAAACGGGACATAAGCTGTCTTCATCCTATAATACCTGCTCTGCAGATAGTTCGGAGGGAGATATCTGGAGGAAATGAGAGGTGAAAACAAGGGCTGTCCCCCCCCCTCCTCCCCAAACTTGCAAGTTTTTTCTCAAAGAAAGCGAGGGGGGGGCAAAGCTAGGAACCACTTGGTTACGCCAAATTTGAACATTAGGAAGAACTTCCAGACGGTTAAAGCTGTTTGGCAGTGGAATATGTTGCCCCAAAGGAGGGTGGTGGAGTCTCCTTCTTTGGAGGTGTTTAAGCAGAGGCTGGATGGCCATCTGTCGGAAATATTGTGATGGGGGTCCCTTCATGGCAGGGGGTTGGACTGGACGGCCCTAGAGGTCTCTTCCAACTCTAGGATTCTATGAAATAGATAAAGACGTTGTCCTGCCTTGCAGGGAAAGGAGGATCATCATCATCATCATCATCATCATCATCATCATCATCATCATCACCACCACCACCACCACCACCACAAGCCAATTCAGTGCAGGAATGCCCAAGAGATGGGCACGACACCCTTTCAGGGAAGCAGGAAAAGGCGACAGAAAGAGAGGTGCCAAATAGATGGCAGGAATCTCTCTCTTTTTTTTTTATTTACCCCATGGCGCTAGAGACGTCCTCCCAATTGATCTCGTGCTCCTCCTCGACGTTCAGTTTATTCAGCCTGAAATGCAAAAGGACCTGGGAGTCATCCGTCGGCCGAAGCCCGGTCGCTCAGCACCGTCTCCGGCATGTGGGAACACGCCAGGTAAAGCTAGGTCAAAGATGGTGCTGGGTATGCCAAGCAATAAGCTGGAGTCAGGAGGCCTGCAACAGCCTGCCTTCTAAACCTGGCACCTGACCCTGCCACGCTGGCAAATTCCTGAGCCCTCGGCATTCCTGATCTGTAAGCATTCCTGACATCTATTATTTATTTATTTATTTATTTATTTATTTATTTATTTATTTATTTGATTTATACCCTGCCCATCTTCCCTAAGGCAACTCTGGGCGGCTTACAGGGCTAGAAAACGCAAGATATACAAATCGCAGTCGTCAAAAAGCAGCAAAGTTAAAAACAGTCAATACAAGAGTCAGCAAGTTAACCATTTCCTTGTTCTTGCGGCATTTGTAACCTGTAACCAAAGCGATAATAAAAGGCAACAGGCGGCGAGGAGGAGAGTTCCCCCCGCTGCTCCGGACAGCGGTGTGTGTGAGTGGTTTTCTTCCAGGAGCCTGCCTTATCCCGTCACCGGCAAGTAGAGGAGTTATGCCGAAGCAATGCAAATGCGGCAGCCGGATCGAGCCCTGCTTGATCGTCTGTGGCCCAAAATCCTGTTCCTTAGCGCCGCAAATTGCAGCCGAGTAGTCCCCTTGAACCAATGGGAACTGGGTGTGTGGACTCACTCCTCTGTAAGGTCTGTTTTTTGTTTTTAAATTATAATTTTATTATTTTATATATAAAAAAAGTAGGATCGTTTTACATTGATAACAATCACAGAACGCAAACATCATTTATAAGGTTTTTAACGCAATTATTAACTCTTGCCATCTTCTTGACAAAACACCTTCATCTTCTCCTTTCAGGTGGCCGGAAAGTCTGTCCATTTCAATAGCCGAGTATAATTTCCCTTTCAGAGCATCTTTTGAAGGTATTTCAGAATTCTTCCAAAGTTGAGCATACAAAATTCTGGCTGTTACAATAATGTGATTAATTACGTATTTTTTATCATATGTTGCCTCAGTCTCTGTAATATTTAACAAAAATAATTCTGGTGTGTATTTTAACTTGACCTCCAACACAGTGTCTAGTAAATTCTTTACCATATTCCAGAATAATTTGGCTTTTTTACAAGTCCACCACATATGGTAGACAGAACCGATTTCTTGCTCACACGTCCCACATTTAGCTGAACAATTATACATTTTAGATAGTCTATGGGGGCTAAGATGCCATCTGTAAAACATTTTGTAACAGTTTTCTTTATAAGAGGTGGATGTGAACATCTTGATCGTTTGCCATAGCATATTCCATTTTTCTAAGTGGATAGAGTGTCCACAGTTTTCCGCCCATCTTACCATACATTCTTTAACCTGTGAGTCACTTGTTCTTTCAACTAACAGCATAGTGTAAAATTTACTCAACAGTTTTTTCTCACCTGCAGTCAATATTTTATCAAAAACATTATCATTTACCATAAAGCCACTTTCCTTCTGCACAGACTTATAATGCGAATATATTTGTTGATAAGACCACCAGTCTATATTTACCCCTTCGAGGGATAACTGATTTGGTGGTTTTAAAGACTGGTCCTCTAATTACTTCCATTGGAGATAACCATTTGGGAGCCTTAGGATAGAATAAAGCTTTAACAGATAGCCAATTTTTAATTAGGGCATTCCTTATCCAATGTCTTTTGAACAAGGATGGAATATTTCCTCTCTACCATAAATAATGGTGCCACCCTTTGTCTAAGTCATGACCTTCTAAGCCTAAAACTCTTTCGTTCGTCATAGAGATCCAATCCCGTATCCATGTCAAAGCTGCTGCTCTATAATACAAAAACAGATTAGGTAATGCAAAGCCTCCAAAATTAGTCCTATCTTGCAAATAAGCATTTTTAATTCTAGCTTTTTTCTTTTGCCAAATAAATATACGAATATGTTTCTCTAAGTCGGACAAAATCTTGAAGTTGGATAAGACAGGTAAGCATTGAAATAAAAAGAGCAGCTTTGGTAAAACAGACGTCTTGATGACAGCTATCCTACTCATTAATGACAACTGAGGTCTAGCCCAAGTAGCTAAGGCAGCCTTTACGGATTGAATCAAGGGAGTATAATTGTTATCAATAAGGGTGGAACATTTATTTGATACCGTTATGCCTCAATATTTCGCTTTATTCACGTGTGTGAATCCTGATAGATCCACTAATCCTTGAATGTTAGACACAGAAATATTTTTGGTCAACAATACAGTTTTTGTTTTATTAATCAAAAAGCCAGATATTTCTGAATATTCCTTTACGGTTCATAGAAGCTCTGGCAAAGATCATGTGGGTTCTTCCAAAATTAATAGTAAATCATCAGCAAAGGCTTGTAATTTATAAATTTCCCGATTGTTCAAACCTTGTATCAACACTGAGTTTCTAATCACATGCAATAAGATCTCTAAAGACAAAATAAAAAGCAACGGCGAAAGGGGGCAGCCTTGTGCCCTTCTGTATAGTCATCTTGTCAGAAGAAAGCATTTTGAGTAGAATATATCTGTTCTACCGCTCTACGCGTTCTATGACATTGTAGGTAGTCCAATTGAAATTCCAGTAAGGACCAGGAAACTTTGTCAAAGGCTTTCTCAGCATCTAAAAAGATAAAGGCTGCTTGCTCTGTAAGGTCTGTTGATGTGAAGGGGCCTACTCTTGCGGTAACTTACGGCACTGAAGTAGGTCACTGTTTATAGTAGCCCCGACGGAATCAGTGGAGCTTTGCGGTGGTGGTGTGCGGGGGGGGGGGGAGAGGGTGGCCAAATTCCCATTGGTTCAGCGGGACTACATTAATTGATCAAAGACTTTGCCCATAGTTATGTATCATTCACGCCTGGGACAGGAGGCACAGATCTCATTAGGCAAACTGAGACGGTCGACTGAGGTCGCAGCCGGGTTCGATTCGCTCCGCGCCGGGGTTCAACAAGTCCGACGGCAACGTTAATTCAAGAATCGTTATTACGGGACTAGAGAGAGCGTCGCCTTTGAAACAGCAATGGTCCGGTTACTCTGTCTAAGGAGGACAGGAAGAAGCGTATACCCCTGGGTAGTACCTCTTGATGAGTTTAATCCTGAACCGGATGCTTTCTGATCGAGTGCAACCCTTCTGCCCTCCGGCGATCCTCTTGGCCACGACTCCGCTCCTTGTTTTGTTTTTAAAGGAGACAAATAAAAGACAAATCCAATTACGGCCACACACACCCCCCATATCTGCAAGGAATTCGTTCCAAGCCCCCCCCCCCCGTGGATGCTGAAAAGTGAACATAACAGCAAAAATGCTGATACTGATTCCATCGATTGGGGCGGGGCAATCATCTTATTTTATCTGTCCAGCTCTGGTGCCTTCGTGTCCCTTAACTCGCTGGAGTGATCCCACCATGGTTTATATGCGGTTCAATGAGCTCATCATCTAGTCAGCTGTACGGTGCCCGGGTTAGGCACGCTTGTGCTCCCGGACTACACCACCCAGAATCCCCTAGCTAAATACGGAAGCGGTTGTTCAAAAAACACTTCCGTCTGCATGCCAGGAATAGCAGCTGTTGATCAAGAAAAAGAAATAAAGCAACTCTCTAAAGTTCAGTTCTCTGCTATCTTCTGAGATAGAACCCCAGAAAGGTGAGAATGCTAACATTAGTCAGTGTAGACTAGTGTAGACCAGTGGATATTTCTTTCAATGTTATAAGTATTTAAATTCGGGTCTGTGACCCTATAATAAAGAAAAAATAAATTAATGACTTCAGACCATGGATAAGAGACCCAGCGGATATTGAGCCCGCGGATAAGGGGTTCCTTCTGTATTATTCTCCTTTCCTTGGCCTGGGTCGAAATTCGCCCTTACCACTTCTTTCTACACTGCTTCCAGTTGCGTGTTCCCACTTCCTTCTCGATCTGACTCCAGGGGATGTTCTTGTAGATCATTTCGTGGGTGAGCAGCAGGGTTTCGTCGCCATTCGTCTGGTCCTGGGAGGAGTCGGTGCTTTTCGCTCTGGACCTCAGCACCTCAGCGACGGACTGAATTAATTTCTCCGTCTCTTCTTCACTCCAGGGGCCGGATTTTGGGTCTAAATCCATCAGGACAAAGAGAACCCGACAAGGTGCGACTGGCACATTTGGCAGATCGGTGCCAAGATCAGATAAAAGACATTCCCCCCCCCTCTAACTTTCAGTTATAAAGATGGAAATTAAAAGTCTCCATTTCTAAGGGTCAAGTCTTATCTGGAAAAGGGTTGAGTCACTCAGGGCAAGCAAAAAAGGAACCATTTGCTGGGAATTTATGGCTGGACAGACTAAAAGCAAAGCTGCCTAGATGCCCTATGCACATCCGATCTCGCCTGATTTCGGAAGCTAAGCAGGGTCGGCCCTGGTTAGTACTTGGATGGGAGACCACCAGGGAATACCAGGTGCTGTAGGCGCCTGGAGGAGGAACTGACAAACCACTCCAGTATTCCTGCCAAGAAAACTCCATGGACATGAGGTCACAAAGGGTCGGTCATGACTGTAATGACACAACACACACATACAGACTAAAAGCAAAGTGTGCTGCTTTTATACCGCCCCACTGCACTTAAAACACTCTCTTGGTGGTTTAAGATTAATCATGCAGGTTGCACAACGACCCCCCTAACAAGCTGGGTTCTCAGTGTACGGATTTCTGAAGGATGGAAGGCTGAGCCCACCTCAAGCCACTAATTCAAGTTCTGAACAGAGTTCTGACTGCAGGGCTGCGGTTTAAGCACAAACCACACACATGATGCTGCAGTTTCCCACCATTCAGTTCTTGAGCAATAGGATTTAAAGCACCGAAGACATAACGCCTTAGCTTTCAGGAGAGACCGAAGGGTGTGCATACGTGTGTGTGTGTGTGCGCGCGCGCAAGGATAACATACCACTCCTCATGTTAGAAAATTTCTGCTCCACTGATCTGCTGCTCCGACCCATCAACTCCGAAATTTTTGTCCAATTATTCCCATATAAGGCTTGGTAATTCTTCAGCTGCTTCTTCTCTTGCTCCGAAAACCTAGAAATTGGAGGGGGGGGATTAAATACCAAATTGCACCTCATCTCATTTCCTAGGATTTAGCATTTTAAAACAAACAAACTTTTAATGCCTTCTTGCTATTAAGTCGACCTGCCTGACAAAGCCAGCTGGACAGCCCAGTGGTTTAGGCATCTAACGGTAGAGACATAAGTTGAGAGTTTGATTATCCCACTGTGTCTCTCGGGAGGAGAGCCAGCCTGGGTGGCCCGGAGTCAGCTGCAATCTGAGAATTTAACTTTCACCCTCCTGTGGATGAGATGGGGGGCAATATCTATGTATTAAGAGGACCTCCAGTAGCCTAGGATCCAGCCAAATGTTTTTTCAAAAAATGAAAGTATACAGTAGGACCTCCCTATCCACTGTATCAGCACGGATAAGCACTGCCTGAAAGTATTAAATTAAAAACCCATGTTATGCGTATTTCTACTGCGTAGTAACGTGAAGTGGCCACTTGAGGGAGCCAGAGGCTCACTATTTCTACATTTGTGAAACCATGGAGGAATCTTCATAATAACATACATGGCAGGTGAGGTTATGGGCCCAGGCCCCTTAGTAGCTGCGAGGCACCAATTACATTTAAATTTATGAAATAAATATTTATTTATTTTTATATTTATATACCGCCAGATTTTTCCCAGAAGAAAATAGACGATTATGCCAGGATGCCCTCACAGCCCCACCCTGCTCTGAAAGAAATGAAGAACCCGGTGGCTTTGTCCTTACTCTCCTTTATAATTCTGAGGATCAAAAAGTCTCCGCCCTCGATAGTAGACCAGCCGCCAGGGACGTGGGATTCCTTCAGCTGAATAAGAAGAAGGAAAAAATATTTTTAAAAATCAGCACTCAGAACTGCAGCTGCATTAAGAAATCAAAATGGATCTGCACGGATCTCTAGCAGCTGAGACCTGGGGCTGGGGTCACACAACAGAATCTTTCTCTTTCTACCCCCTCTTCATAATATGGCTTGTGACGAAGAAAACTATGATCACTAGATTATTCCAATTCTTGCTTCTCTTTGCTAAGAAGGGAAACGGCCATCCATCCTCACCGATTCGGACACCAAACAGATGCTTGCTTTTGAGTTTGTTGATGTCGGCTTTCTCTTCGGGAAACCGGTGGGTGAACAGGAGTTTCTCAGCCGTGTCTATTCCACTTTCCTCCAAGAAGGCCTCAATGTTCTTTTTCAACAGCTGGTCTTCTTTTTTCGAAAACTTGCCAAACTTCACAGCGATACCTAGGGGGGGAAAGTTCCCTTTTGTTGTGTTCATGCCGGGCAGAACTCCCACAAAGGAAAACAATGGGATCGGCACTCCCCCCAAATCCAGTGGTGCCTCGGATAACGACGGTAATTCGTTCTCTGAGGTTAGTTGTTACCTGAAACACGTTGTTATCCGAAATGCAGTTTCCCATAGGAATGAATGGGAAACCGTTTAATCCATTCTGGAGCCTAGGAAACAGGCACAGTCACCTGTTTTTTTGCTCAAAACTCTTTAAAAAGTGCACTTCAAAGGTACAGATTCAATGTCACCTGGGATAACTTTTTTACTGATGCATGCTGGAAATTCATTATCTGAGGCAGTCCATAGGGAAAATTCGTTATCCGAGGGAGCCCATAGGAAGATTCGTTATGCAAGGCAGCCCATAGAGAAAATTCGTTCTCCAAGGCAGACCTATACCTAGGAATTGGGATTCGTTATCCGAGGCAGCCCATAGGGAAAATTCGTTATCAGAGGCAGACCTATACCCGGAAATTTGCAGTTGTTATCCGAATTATTCATTATCCGGGGCAGTTGTTATCCGAGGTACCACTGTATCCCGAAAATCTATGGGATACGATATAGCTCAGTGGTTCTCAACCGGTGGGTCCCCAGATGTTCCTGGACTGCAACTCCCAGAAGCCTCCACCACTCACTGTGCTGGAAGGGGTTTCTGGGAGTAGCAGTCCAGGACCATCTGGGGACCCACAGGTTGAGAACCAGTGATATAGCTTTTCCTCTTGATTTGTCCCAGCCATTCTTATGACGCCGCTCGGGTCTCCAGACCCCACTCACCTTGTGCCTTAAATTTTTGGAAACGTTCCAAGTCCCTAGAAGCCAGCTGCCGGATAGCTGAATCCGAGAGGCTCCGGACGTGCGGAATGAACTCTTCCAGTTCTTTCCTGACGGACTCCAGATCTATGGCCGGGGTGCTGAAAGACTCCAGAAAATCGTCACCGAACAGGGAGCATGTTTCTGAATCGGGGCGTTCGGGAGAAGATGGTTCTTCCGCATCTGCATGAGTGAGTGACAAGGTTCTTTGCGGCCTAATGGGAAAGCAAACTATCATTATGTGCAGAGAGGGAGAAAAAAAAGTCAACGCTCCTATTTCCATAAAACATTTGCATTTAAAATAAATAAAAGGAAAGCTTCCTGCTTAGGTACCACCCTACAGTGCTTAAAGCACTCTCTAAGACAGTGATGGCGAACCTATGGCACGGGTACCAAAAGTGGCACTCGGAGCCCTTTCTGTGGGCACCCGACATCACCCCTTCACAGCCACCTGTATACAGGTTCAATTACTGTATTGGCACTTTGCAAAAAAAAAAAATAGTAGGTTTTGAATTGCAGTTTGGGCACTCGGTCTCTAAAAGGTTCGCCATCACTGCTCTAGGCGGCTTATACTTATGCAGGCTACACATTGCTCCACCCCAACCCCAGCAAGCTGGATCCTCATTTTACCGACCTCAGAAGGATGGAAGGCTGAGTGAACCTTGAGACAGCTCCCCGGGACTGAACCCCCCAGGTTGTGAGCACAAGTTATAGCTGCAGTACAGCCACAAGGCTCTGTTAACTCACTTCTCCCAGAGTCAGCGTTTAATGAATCAGTGGATATGGGGGTCCTACTGTATACCCATGATGCCCCTCTCACAACTTTGGGACTCAACCTGTCCGGGGCCTGGTTGTCCTCTGGGACCACCTCCACCGTTTCGTCCCCCTCAAGGCCGTCTTCGGTCCCTTGCGAATCCTTCCTCCGAGACTTTTTCCGCCTGCGCGCCTTCTTTGGCACGCCAGGGCTGTTGGGAGGGTCCGGTCTTGCGACCCCGTTCTCTCCTTTCCCAGGAGGGTCCTGGCACAGCGCCAGAGAGGACGGGAAAAGTTCCAGACTGCCTTCAGCATCGCTATGGTCGGTTTGGTTTGGGTTTGGCCACTCTGCTGCAAGGATCTTCCGGCACTGACACAGGCCTGAGGTTTCGCTGCTGCCTGCCTCCTCTACGAACGATTCTTTTGCTTTCTTCTTCTTCTTCTTCTTCTTGTTCTTGTTCTTCTTCTTTAACGGAGGGTTTTCATCATCCTGAGGTGCACCTTCCAGGTCAGCCTCTTCAGGCAGAGTGTTGTCTGCTTCTGAAAAGTCAGGGGCACACTCTTCCACATCACCATCACGTTCATGCGGTTTGTGCCTCTTCTTTTTCTTCTTCTTGTGTCTAAGATCTACTCCATCCTCGCTCTTTTCCTCAATCTCTGGCACAATCCAAGAGCTCTCATCTCGGGAGTCAGGGATCTCCTCCGCGTCTTTCTTCTTTTTCTTCTTCCGCTTTCGACGGGCTGTGCTAATATCCTCTGTCTCCTCCCCCTCCCCCTGCCAGAAGGCCAAGGACAAGTGTTCGCATGGAAAGGGTGAGCGAAAAGGTGCCTCCACAGAAGGACAGCCCGTCTCCTCCTCCTCAAGCTCCTCCAATTTCCTTTTCTTCTTTTTCTTCTTCTTCTTCGGCAAATCCAAGACATGAAAGCTGTTCGTATATGACGCGTCCCCTCTGGCTATTATTTCCTTCGGAAAAAAGGAGCAGCGAACAAATGAAAATTAACACAGGGAAAATGACTTTGGACAAAGAAAAAACATATATGCAGAGTATACGTGAAGTTTAACTAAACTAAACAGACTAACGTGTGTTTTAACTGAAACACACAAACACACTGTCATTAGATACTTTTAAAAAAGAGTTGTGAGAGAGAGCCATGTTACTCTGTGCAAGAAATCCACAAAAAAATCTTTAAACTTGTAAGTAGAGGTACCACTGTACTTAAATTCTGCCAGTTAAGTGGCGAAGAATGCAAACCAATATCGAATAAAAGCCATGAACAAAATCCCAAACCGAAAGATCGGTTGGTGATTCAGAAGGACTTAAAGCCAATGGCAAATGCTGAAATAGAAATTTGTTTATTTATTTTATGCATGTATACATTGATATGCCGCCAGTCTTCCAAGCAGAAACTCAGGGCGGTTTACAACAATCCCAAAGTATAAAAAGGGGCAATCACTGTTTTATTTAATTTGCTTTGTTGTTTGTTTTCTTATTTACATTTATGTCAGCGGCCCAGAGTCCCTTCTGGGAAATTGGTGCGATATAAAAATGCAATAAATAAATAAATACAAGTAAATAAACAACTTCCCTCTTCCTTTTCGAACTAGAGAGTATTATGATAGTAGCACTACAGGAGTCAGCAAAATAAGTCTGTGCTTTTCCAACAACACCACAAGCGTCCCTCCGCCCTTTGGGGGACCCCTACCCCCCCCCCCTTTGATTGGAGGAATACATGTCCCATCATCCCCCAAAGAGGGAAGGGAAGCTTGACTCTTCCGGGAAGAGGAGGAAGAGGAGCAGCATTAGTTGGAGCGGTGGTGGTGGTGGGGGGAGGTAGTTAGGGGGGTGGGAAAATGCGCAGACCCCCCCATTCGGCCTGTCGCACTACAACTCCCATCATCCCCGGCAGCTGGCGAAGGGGCAGGATGATGGGAGCTGGAGTCCCCCCCTCCTCCCCACCACCAGGTCCACGTGCTTCTCCCCCCCCCCCCCCCCCCACCCCTTGAAGCACAGGCGAGGAGGGAAAGCCTCAGCTGTTAGGATGATGATGAGGATGATGAGGATTTACCATCGTGCCGGACCGCGGCTTCTTCCGCCTCCTTCTTCCAGACTTCCCGCTGACAACCCCTCTTTCCCCCCCCCCCCCTCTTTTGCACGCCGCACGTGCGCGCGTCCTGTCTGGACCCTCTTCGGCTTCCGTCCTTTTTGAACGTCACGGCGTCGCCTCAGGAGCAGCGAGTCGGGACGCTTTTCCGCCTAGAGCGGCCAGCAGAACTTGGAGGAGCCGCGCAGTTCCACCTCAGTCTCTATTTTTTTTATTATATTTATGGTCACACCGGGAACCCTCAGAGAACGGAGGCGAGCCCAGTGCGCATGCGCCTAGACTTTTTCTTTCTTTCTTTCTTTCTTTCTTTCTTTCTTTCTTTTGTTCCTTCCTTTTCTTCCATTTTCTCCCTTTCTCTTTTTCTCCTTTTCTTCCTATCTTTCTATCTTTGTTTCTTTTTTTTCTTTCTCTTTTTCTCTCTCTCTCTCTCTGAAGAGCCGGGCGTGCGAAGAAGAAGAAGAAGGGCGCAGGTGTTTGTTTATTTATTTATTTATTTATTTATTTATTTATTTATTTATTTATTTATTTCAATACTCTCCAAGGTTTGGGGGGGGAGAGAGAGAGAGAAAATATATATATATTCTCGCAAGGGAGTGGCAGTGTGTAGTTCTTCACTTTTTTGGGGTGGGGGGGTGGGGCGTTCTGCGGTTGTTTTCCCGGCAACAGCTTCTAGTAGATCTATGGTCTCCGCTGGGGCCGCGCCCCCCCCTCCAGGGCGGGGCTTCTTCTCTTCTTCTTCTTCTTCTTCTCGGCCCTCGTGTGTTTCCGTTACGCGGTGGGCGGGGGACCGGAAGTGGCCCTCGGGGGGGGCGGGGCTCGAGCGGGCGGGCGGGGTGGGGGGAGGAGGGGGAGGGCGCGAGGCTCCTCTCTTCTTTTTTCTCTTCTTTTTTCTCTTCTCTTCTTTTCTCTTCTTTTCTCTTCCTTCTCTTTTCTCCTCCTCACCGGCGATACCGAGAAAGCCCTCCTCCCCTCCCCCACCCATTTATGGCGGCGGTGGCGACCGAGGAGGAGGAGGAGGAGGAAGAAGAAGAGGAAGAAGAACAAGAAGGAGGAGGGCTCCTGGCCCCGGAGGTGGTTCCTGCCCCCTGAAGGAGGTGAGGGGGGGAGGGGGGAGTGGGGGGAGGGGGAAGTTGAGGGGGGGGGGGAGGGGTGGGGGGGGGGGAAGAAACGTGAGGTAAACGAGGTGAGGTAAATGAGGTGAGGTGGGGTGGGGTGGGGGAGGGGCGCTTCGTTCGTTCCCCTCAGGAGCCGCTTATCCCGCCGCTGCCACCAGTCAGTCAGTCAGTCAGTCATTCTCTCTCTCTCTCTCTCTCTCTCTCTCTCTCTCACACACACACACACACACACACAGGCCTGTGGGCATCAAATTAGCCCTTCTAAATAAATAACATAAATATCTATCAGTATAGATATAGATGCTGTACACACACACACACACACACACACACACACACACACACACACACACACACACACACACACAAACACACACAGGATACAAACACTCTCTACACACACAAACACATCAGTACACACACATGCACACACACACACACACACACACACAGAGAGAGAGAGAGAGAGAAAGGCAGGTAAAGAAAAAGGGAAGGGAAGTTTCCTCAGGGGCTTCTCTGGGCTGTTAAATCCCAGCATCCTCCAATTGGGACTACAACTCCCACAGTCCCTCCCAAAAAAAATGGAACTACAACTCCCACCCCCACCCCCACCCCAGTGGGACCTACAACTCCCCACTCCCACACTCCTCAGAATGGGACGTACAACTCCCACAGTCCCTCCAAAAATGGGGACTACAACTCCCATGGCCCCGCAATTTAGACTCCCAATTCCAACTCCCACAGCCCCCCCAAATTGGAGTGCAACTCCTGGAATCCTCCAAACTTGGACTACAACTCTCAGAATCCTTCAAAATGGGCTACAACTGCCGGAATCGTCCAAACTGGACTACATCTTTCTCTCTCTTACACACACACACACACACAGAGACAGAGAGAGAGAGAATGATTTACTGTATTTTTTTCCACGTTGCTTTTGTTTATTTATTTATTTATTTATTTATTTATTTATTTATTTATTTATTTATTTTTTCTATTTCCCCCCCCCCCCTTAGTGCAAACTGCACTCCCCCGGGGGCGGTTTACAAAATAGAATCATAGAATTGTAGAATTGTGGCGTTGTTCCTGGATCAGAGGAGACCTGCGGGTGTTCTTAAGAAAGAAGAGCCCTGTTGAATCAGCTGCGAAGGCCGGCCTGGTCCAGGGTGTGCTTCTTCCCTTGGCCCACCAAAGAAAACGGGCAGGGGTGTCCAAACTTTTTTTGCAAGGAGGGCCAGATTTGGCGAGGTGAAAATGTGCGGGGGGAGGGGGGGCAACCGTTCAGCCGCATTTGGCCCCCGGGGCCAGACTTTGGGCAAGTCTCTATAACAGTGATGGCGAACCTTTTAGAGACCGAGTGCCCAAACTGCGATTCAACACCCACTAATTTTTTTTTTTTTTGCAACGTGCCAATGCAGTAATGTAACCTGAATCCAGGTGGCTATGAAGGGGCGATGTCGGGTGCCCACAGAAAGGGCTCCGAGGGCCACCTTTGGCACCCGTGCCATAGGTTCACCATCACTGCCCTAGAACATGCAAGGAGGAAGGGAGGATGCTGCAGCAACTGAGCCAGAGATGGTTAGGCTGGGAAGGTGGCTTGGGTTGGTGGACAGAGGCAGGGAGGGCAGGCAAAACATAAAACTGCAAGCTGATGCTTCCATCCGGTATGGGGAAGGGCCAGCTGACGGAGATGCATGACAAGCGAAGCCGGTGGGGAGAAGAGGCCGCGGGCCGCTCGAAATTTGCAAATGGGCCGCATTTGTTCCCCCGGGCCTGGCTTTGGACATGCCTCGTCTAGGCCCATTTCCATTTCTCTTTTATTCTTCTTAGATTCTGATAGGTTCCGAAGCTCAATTAGAGAAGTGGCTCCATTGTGCTAAGCTGATCTATCGGATACTGTCTGTCATAAAAGCTCCCCCTCCCTTGTACGCAAGGCACCCGTCCTTCCTCTCCTTCGCTCCGCTCCGTCTTTTTCAGCCTTGCGCCTTCCCTGTCCTCCTCTCCGATGTAAACAAACATTTAAATACCCACAATCACGAAGCACTCCTGAGGCGTTCTTTCCGCCAGGGAGGTGTCGTCGGCACACCGCAACCGCATGCCTTCTGGGGAGGGTTTTCCGGTGCTTTTGCTCGGTCGGCGAGCCGTCTTCTCTTGTAGCTGCTGTGAGTTTTTCCCGGGCTGTTTGGCCGGATTCTGGAACCTTTTTCCCCCCCTGACATTTCGCCCGACTCTGTGGCCGGCATCTTCAGAGGGCAAGGAGCTCAGGGAACCAAGGGCCGAGCCTTGTCTTGCCTCAAAATAAAATTATGAAGCCGATAAATCTTTTTCCAACGGAAAAAACTTGCCAAGGTTGTACATTTTAATATTGTCTGTTTGTAGTATTTGTTGTGTGTTGTTTGGATGACTGAACTTGATTCAGCTTACTGTGAACCGCCCAGAGTTCCTTCGGGAAGATGGGCGGTATAGAAGTCTCATAATAAATAAATAAATAAATTGATGGCTCACTCTGAGAAACTAATTGTGATGATTGCCACTCCTTTTTCCACAGAGTTCCTTTTGGATATAAGGGACGAGATAACATCGCGTTCTTTTTGTTCATACCAACGGTGGATGATTCTTGCCCGAGGGCACACTATGATTCCTTTATTTTTTTCCTTTCTATACACAAAGCAGCTGCAAGCCAAGCTCTGTGTTGCTCTGTGTTGCCTCTGTTGCTGAATCTTCCCTCTTGAGCGTTTTCTTTTTCTTGCTGTCAGGTGTGGGTTTTTGTTGTTGTTGTTGGACTTCCATGCTAACAGCAAGGCAGGTGGGGGGGAGTGAGGTGGCGAGAGAGGTGTTTTTTTTTTTTTTTGGACTGGCGTAGCAAGCGTAGAACTTTCCAGAAGTTGGCATTTGGGCTCGTCGGGAAGGAGAGATGCTCAGCCAGAAAGTACGGGGGAGAAACATCGGTGGTCTCAGTAAAAGCCACCGCTGGGCATCTGATTTTTACGGTTGTCTCAGAGTTTGGTGTCTGCTTTTGCTATTACCGCCACGCCTCGGTCTATCTCCCGCCCTCTGGAAGCCGACTTCAAGCTAAGTCACTGTGGCTTGTTTCTCCAGGACAGATCAGGAGGACCGGTGTAAAGCAGGCAGCAAAGGTGCTTGGAATATCGCAGAGGCTTCCGTGAACTAATTTGGCATATTCTGCCTACTCTCTCTGTTTAGGGCGGTGCCCTAGTGGAAAAACAGGCTTTCAGGTAGAGGAAATGTTCTTCTTCTTCTTTTTTTTTTAAATCAAGTTGTAGCAGCAGCTATGTACTCAGCTTGGCTCCTTGCCTTCCCTGTCGACTAAGCCGTACTCTGTATATTGTGTAAAGAAACGAAACCAACCCAGCTTCTTTCCACCTTGTTTCCTCTGATGCTGCCTGCTGCCTTTCTGTACCCGATGAAGTTGCTAGAACTCAGCGTAGCATAATCTTAGGTTCCTCGTTACTCTGAACAGAAGAGCTGTTCCTGAGTTCACTTTTTTTTTGTTCCCAGTATTTACCAGGACTGTTTTCAACTCCTCCTCCCAAAACCTTCCTGACCCTGGGGAAAATTCAGAATTGCAGGCCCAAACACTAACTTTGCCAAGGTTTTGAACGTCGTTACTTGCGCCGTGGTTTTATCCCTTTACAGCTGCAGAGCCTTGGTTGGTGAAAGAGGTGATCCATTTTGCCATTTTGTCGGCTTGGATGGTATCCGTTAGCACTGCTCGCAACCTCCCACCCATAAACTGTAAACCAGGCTTTCCTTGCTTTGCACAGACACACACATGCACACGCACGCACACACACACACACACAACTTTCCTCCCTTTGAGGACTGGAAACTGAGATCTCTTTGGGGAGAGATTATATCCCCAGGGACATTTAAGATCAAAATATACAGTGCAGATATTGTCAACTACAGCCAGACTGGCCTTGATACAGTTACACGGCTTTGCAAAACACTTTATAGGAAGGAAGCTTTCTTAATAACAATATATTGCAATTTGCTGGTTTTAGAGAAGCAGTCCTTCTCAGCCAGCGATAGACATAACATTGGCGTGTTTTGCTGTCCCCTTGTTCATGCAATGCAAAATGTAAATCTCTGCACTAGGAAGCAGTAACCGAATTAGCAGAGTTAAAGCATACAGGGCCAGCGATAACCGCGAAATAAAAAAAATAAAAATACAGTTTTAATCTTGGGGCAACCCAATTCTTTTGGCTAGGTGTCTAAACTCGAAGCGGGATGGAGTCCAGTTTAATAGATTGAGGAAATAAAGAGCTTCTTGGCAGTCTGGACCTGAAAATAGAGATTGGACTTGTCAAAGTTATCCCTGCCTGTCTCTTCCGGTTGCTGATTTCTCCTGCTGAGCCCTCAGTCCATGGAGCAAAAGGAGATGGATGGTTAAAGGGAGAAAAAAGGCTGTGAAAAAGTATAAAACTCTCCCTTGGCCTAGGGAAACTGAGACTTTTACTTGCCCGTATCTAACAGACCCAACACTGCTTTTGTTTGCTTGATCTTGGATAATTTGCTAGCATTCCATGAGCTTATGTTTGCATGGATAGAATGAAACGCAGGGAGCTGAATGTGTGGGTTACATAAGAACATAAGAAGAGCCATGCTGGATCAGACCAAAGGCCCATCTAGTCCAGCTTCCTGTATCTCACAGTGGCCCCACCAGATGCTTTTGGAAGTGCATGAGACTAGATATCTGTCTCCTGATACCACTCCCCTGCATCTGGCCCTTGAAGTACCCTGGTTTTAAGACTGGAGATTACACATCTCCATCATGGTTTGTAACCTGTGATGGACTTTTCCTCCAGGAATCTGTCCAATCCCCTTTTGAAGGCATCCAAGCCAGATGCCATCACCACCTCCTGTGGCAGGGAGTTCCACAGACTAACAACGCGCTGGGTGAAAAAAATATTTTCTTTTGTCTGTTCTAAGTTGAGGGTTCTTCCTCAACTTAGCTGTAAGGTTGAACCGGATAAAATTTGCCTTGCTTTATCTCCGTGTGGTTGTTTTCTCTCTCCTCCTAGGAGGATGTAACATCCCCTACCTCTGCTACTTCTCTGTGGCGTTAGCATCCACACAGACTGTCAGGATCAACGCCACTTTCGTGCCAGTTTGTTATCTAACAATGTGGGTAAGACAGAGAGGGCATGAAAGAAAAAGTGGGTTAGATTCCCCAAGGTGTCAAGAGTGAAATTATCAAAAAAAACCCCGCCCCGCATTTAGTTTGTTGAGTGTTCTCCAATACCCAGACAGTGGTCATGTTTCCCTAGTTGTGAGAAAGTTCTTGTTATCTGCTACGTTTGGTTGCAAACTGTCAAAGCTCTTCCTCTCCACCCCACCCTGGAAATACCATGAAAATCACACCACCTTCAAATGGCAAAACTATGCTGTGCCTATAAAGACCTCCGTAAGTTAATGATGAACTTGGGTTAAGATATATTTAGGTTATTGGATAATTGTTCCCTCTTTCTCTCCCCCACCCCCCGCCCCCATCTTCCAGTGCACACCTTCTTCTAAAGAATGAGTACTTGCTGCTGGTGCACGCCGGGCGGTTCTGCGGCCGTCCGGAACTTAAAAAGCTATGCCTCTGCGACCTCGGAATTCGATTCCGCAAATGAGGACCTCTGCTACTGCCTGGAATGTGTGGACGAATACCACAAGGCCCGGGAGGAGGCCCCTTCCTTGCATGAGGTAAACGGCTTTTCCGTTGCAATCTGCGCCGCCATGAGGTGAACGGCTTCGGCGTTAACAGCCCCCTCATTTGTAGGAGCAGGTTCCGCTTTCCCTAGGTGCAGTTTATTGCATCTCAAGACTTAAAAGCAGTGGTTCTCCACCAGTGGGTCCCCAGAAGATGTTCCTGGACTGCAACTCCCAGAAATCCTGGCCAGCTCAACTTATGGTGAAAGCTTCTGGGAGTTGCAGTCCAGGAACATCTTCTGGGGACCCACCGGTGGAGAACCACTGGCTTAAAGCCTTAAATTTGTGCTGAACTAATATTTTCCCCCATGGGTTTTCTACTCTGCATCTTGACTTCTTTCACAAATTTCTTCACTGAACTAGAGCTGTCTATTTCTGCCATACTCTTATGGCCACACTGCTTTATATCTCGGAACTTGATCGTCTTTAATATCGGGGGCAGGCGGAAGATCAGAGGTGGGTAAGAATTTGTGCCGAGCTCCACGATGCCTGGAATGGCAGCTTATTATTATTATTATTATTATTATTATTATTATTATTATTATTATTATTATTATTATTATTATTATTATTATTATTATTATTATTATTATTAGTCACTGTGATCATGGCATGTAATTACCTCTTCAGGCAAGTGTCTGTCCCCTGTTCGGATATGGAAGAGTGGCAGATCTCAGGGTTTGTCCGAGAGGCCCAGCTTTTTTGTCGGCTGTGCTTGTCATTGTAGGCCCTGTGGGAGTTGGAAACCAGGCGCCTCGTTGCCCATTTTGAAACCTGTTTGAAAGAGAGCGGGGAGGATGATGATCTCTACATTGTGGAAGGAGAGCAGAAAATCCCCTTGTCCTGTTACACCGGGCCTGGCTTCGAAAAGCACCTCCGGGTGCCCATGCTGGAGATCCTGAAGTACCCGTACCTGCTGCTCCACGAGCGTCTCAGTGAGTATGGTGCAGTGCTCGGCGGAATCCGTTTCACCTGCCTGGCGGGAAAGAACCGGATGGACACTTTGTCGACAAGTAAAACAGAATTAAAGCAAAGCTGCTTTGATTCGGATCCCCGAGCGGTGGCCTTAGGGGCGTCTCCCAACTCCGTTGCCGTGTGGTTCTATGAGATTCGAGCAAACCTTGCAGAATGGGGTCGAGTTGGCCTGCAAAAGGGGATGTCATATCATGCTGAGGAGGAGGAGGAGGAGGAGGAGGAGGAGAAGGAGGGTTGACAAAGGAGCTAAGCTGTGACGTGTTGAGGGTTTCATGGAAGCCCCTGCGCAGGGGCGGGCCAGCACAAGCCGCGGATACACCTCTCCTGCTTTGTTATTTTGGTGAATGTTGGGCAGGGTATAAATCAGGCGAGTAGGTTACCATGGTATGCACAAGTGGAAAAAAGTTCGGGGACCGCTTTGATAGGACGTGGCCCTGGTAACAAAACAAGGCACATGAATCCGTTCCATTTCCATGATGCCTCTCGTCACCTGCCGTTGCGTCTTCCTTCCGGTCAGCGTGACTTCTTTCTTCTCTTTTTCCTGAACGCCAGGCGAGCTCTTTGTTGAGGCCCTCTGCAGAATGGAACAAGCCAGCTACTCCTATCAGGTGGTGGACAAACACCCGGGGATCTACCTGCTCATGGTTCACCCCAACGAAACGGTGAGTGGATCTTTGCCTTTGTTTGTTCCCCCCCTTTGCTAAAACGTGGAGCTGCTAAATCGTGGCATTGGGCAATTCTAACGGATTGACATAATTTTGAACCGCCCTGCCCCTACCCTGCAAGATCCTGGCATTTTCCCGAGGTATTTATTGTTAGAATGCTTGAGGACACCTCACATTACAGCGAAAAATTCTAACTGGCCCAGCAGGATACCCGTCCTGGATTTCTAGAGGATAAAATCGTTACAAGGATATCAAATAGCTTTAACTGTGTCGTACAGGCACGCTGGCAGATCCTGATTTCTATACTTACATAAGAAGCTAGAAATCTAGATGGGGGCCCCTAATACTGGAAATCTCAAGCGGATTTAGCCTCTCTAGTTTTCTGGTCAACTGCCCGTAACGAGAAAGCCGCATCCAATCTGAGCTGTTTGCATTGCGGTGGGAACGGCTTCGTTTGCGTGGTGTGCTCCGTACGTCCGCTCACGTCTGTGTTTTCCCGAAACAAGTGTACATTTTTCTATCCTGCTTTTCCTCGAAATACCTCTTCCCCGGGCCTTTTCCCCAATCCTTCCCGTTTCCTTCCCCACCGGCAAGGTAACATTTGGCCCGGAATCATCCAAGAAGCCGATCGGGGCCACTCCTCTGCGTGACACTCTGCAGTTGTGTTAAGACCGCACACTGCTTTGCACAAGATTTCCGTCAGCCTCAACCGGCCCCCTGTAAACCAAAAGGAGCGTCGCAGCCCTCTGTAAACTGGGGGACGCCACACACACACCAAACTCCTGGCCCGCTGCCCTGGGTGACGTTGGTCCTGTCTTGTATTAGCGGTCTTCCTTCCTTCGCCCTTTCAAACCGGCAGATCCGGCGATGGGCCATCCTCACCGCGCGGAACCTGGGGAAGGTGGACCGAGACGATTACTACGACATCCAGGAGGTGCTGACGTGCCTGTTCAAAGTCATCGAGCTGGGCCTCTTTGACAACCCGGACATCTACAACTCGTCCGTGTTCAAAAAGGGGAAGCTCGTTCTGCTGCCACCCCACCTGTACGACACCACCAACTACAAAAACTACTGGCTCGGTGAGTGAGGGGCAAACTGGGATTGTTTTAACAGGTGCGGAATTCTAGGCCTCCTTTGGGTTGGACTCAGGGGGCTTGTGGGCTCCTTCCAACTGCACTCTTCTCTGTGATTCTGCGACTAGAGGTGTAGAGGACAGAATGCTAGAATCGTGGAGTTAGAAATGGACTCTGATAAGGCCAGCCAATCCAAACAGATCTGAGAAGTGGTGGTCCAAGGGTAAGACCTGAATGATGTGGTCCAGGGTCCGGCAGTCGCGTAAGCCACGTCACTTTTGGAGTCCAGAAACTTTTCTTTTGAAAGTTTACAGCGGATCCTCGTGTAACAAATGGTTTGTATAACATAAAATCTGTACAACGTAAAAATGCCGGAGATAGGGGAAATTTGCTTAACAGAATCACCTATGGGTCGAATCCGTGCAAGATAAAAATGGGATCACTCTGTTTTCAGTGCATTCCTATGGGAAATGTGTATAAAAGAAAATTTGCTTAACATAATTTCATTTGGTACAAATTAATTCCTTTACACAAGGTACCCCTGTATTAGGAAATTAAAAGTCCATGTGATATTGTATAACATAGCATAACAATACACTCTGTTGGCTGTTTTCAAGGAAAAAATTGCTTCTCTTTAACTTCCTTTGAAGTTATTTTCGTTTGCTGTTTTGTTTGCACATAGAGTCATACCTTTGCATACCCTGCCTATGTGGGTTAACCCCTGACCCTCTCCAATCTCGCTAAAACACAGTTCCCACAATCCACAACTGTAGCGAGGACTAACTGGAGATGATGGGAACTGAGGTCAAGTAACACCTCCAGGGCATCCTTTCCCTCCTCTCTCAACCAGTTGCTGGATAACAACGCAAGCAGGCACTGTCGCTTAGATGATAGCTGCGGAACGACAACCACATCGGGACTGCAAATGTTAAAAGGGCCCTGCTTTTTATCCTAGGCATCTGTATGCTGTTGACGGTCCTGGAAGAGCAAGCCATGGATTCCTTGCTGCTTGGACCCGACAAGCAGAACGACTTCATGCAGTCCATAATGAACACCATGAAGAAGCAGACAGATGGTAACTAATTAACACGCAGAGAGGGCAGTGGTGCAAACAAATTAAAAATAGATTGAGCGCCCACTCTCTTGGGGGCGGGGGGTGAGGCCATTTTTGCAGAATTGATCAGCCAAATAAATTAGCTGGGAGCGTAATAATGGGGAGGTGGGACGTGACCACAGACCTGGGCTGGGTGATTTTCTGTGAATCGCTTTTCAAGTTTTGAGGCAAATCGAGAGGGGAAGGGTCAATTTAAAACCATAGTCAACAACAGCACATGTTGTCGTATCTCTGCTTCACGCCGTCTAACGGCCTAATTTTAGGCACTTGTTCGGTGCAAAATTTCTGATTGGTTCTCTAGGTTGGGTAGCAATACTAGTAGCCGATACATCAATTTGAGAGGGGCGTCGTGTGTGTTGTCTGCGAAACAAAGCGTGAGATTTCAAGAGACAAAGGAAGTGAAAGTCATCTGAGACAAACTCTGGCAGATGATGTTCAAAGCTTTTGAGAAACGAAACCGACCTAGATGATATTTCCCGTTGAGTAGCAATGCAAAGCTGTCCAGGCCAGCGTTGGCTAATCCATGCTGACTACTGCTTCAGGTTTTCTAATAGCCCACTCACGATCAAAGTCGCTTGCTTTGCAGATGGCCCTTCTGCGTTCCTTGTCGTCTGCGGTGCGTTTCTGTGAATTATCTGTGCTGCTTTCGCTGCTTCATAATCACTTTTTAAAAAAAAAATCTAAATCCAAATGTGATCGTCAGAGTAGAAGACTTTTTATCTCTGTCAGTTTGCCGGCTCTGTAGGCGGGGGGTGTTCGGCAGGAGAACACGCTGACAAGCCACCTGGCCCAGCAAAGAACATAAGGCATAACAGACAACTCTTAAGCTACGTGTTAAATTCTGACCAGTTAAGCCCTTATTTCCAACCAAGGGCCTTTGACATTTCCATCTGCCTCCATGAAAGAAAGAAAAACCCACTCTTACCTACTTTGACCACCTGTCTCTGGGGCCAGTGCACTGTGGCTATAAAGCTCTGATTTATTGCAAAAGATTCTGCAGCATGATTCAGAGCGGGAAATAGGCAAGACTGTTGCCTCTGAATGCTCTAAACTCCACTTCCATCATCCCTGGCAAGATGCCGTGCGGGTTCGGGATGTATTGGGGTCTGGGTTGGCACGGCCATGAATGAAAGCAGAGAGGGTGGCTCGTTAGCTTTGTGTGTGCGCGGAGCCCAGGTCTTTGCGGTGTAAGAGAAGCAGCCTTTCCTAGATAGAAGACTGTAACGTCATTTAGAGTAGTGAAGGGAACTCCACTTAGTGGAGGTAGTGTCTGGTTCATTAAGCTGCCCAGTTCGTTTAGACGGCAGGAGATTCTTCCTTCATGAGCCGCAGTGGTTCAATTTATCTATCCTTAGTCCACTCCCAAACCCCCTTTTTTTCTTTTCTCATCCTGACATGCTTTGGGGGTCCTTCTCTTTTCCAGACGACCGGCAGAATCCTTTCTGGCCGGCCCTCCACTGTTTCATGGTGATCTTGGATAAGCTGGGCTCCAAAGTTTGGGGTCAGCTCATCGACCCGATCCAGGCTTTTCAAACCATTATCAACAATGAGAGCTATCAGAAAGAGATACAGACTATTCGCCAGAGTTGCAGAAGGTCAGTCCTTGACTTCATTTAATACAAAAGCAAAATCGATGGTTGTGGTTTTTTTTTTTTTTGGCTGTTTGGTTGTGTTCTGGAAGTTTTTCTTTCTGTGGCTGGCGTCTTCAGAGGGTAAGAAGCTCAGGGAACTAGGAGTTCTCTCTGTGCTCTGGGGTAGCAAAAATTAAAAAAATAAAAATTCATGCACAGGAGCCTTCTTACTTCAGAACCCTGAGAAGTGACAGCATTCTGCTGCTATGTCTTGAAGAAGTGCACATGTGCACGAAACGTCACATTAAAATACGAATGTTAGTCTTTAAGGCGCCACATGTTTGTGTCTTTTGTTTTGCTTTGCTTTGCTTTGATTTTTGCCTGAAATTCATAAGTATCAAGAAGGTTCGTTTAGCGTGTTCAGCCCGCAACCCCGCTTAATCATTGCTTGGGGTTGTTTCGGAGCGATGACATTCATTTCAAGATTATTTATGAGCAAAAGAGCTTTTCTGTTGTTCTCGGATTAAAACCTTGCCCGTCTTCCTCATTTTGAAGGACGAAAGCGGAGCCGCTGTCCGACTACGGAGACGAAATGATTACCTGCAGCCAGATTGTCTATAACTGCCATCTTGAAAGGCCAAACAAGGTGACAGAAATACAGAAAAGGGCCTGCTTTTTGTTTCCCCTGCATGACTGAAAGAAGTAAACCTATCTTTCTGTGTATAATTGGACAAAGGAGTTTGAAACCGCATGTGTCTTCTTGTCCTGGTTTTCGCAGCGTGACATGGACAGAAATGTTTTATCTTTAAAGATGGGGTTCTCCACATTTCTTTAATATAAGGCCGCTTCCGATTCGGGTAGAGTTTAGCATCTTGAAACTCACAAGAGGTGTTTTCTTCCCCCCACCCCTATTAAACCCTCCCCTTACTTCATGATGGTTAGAGCTGTTCGGCAGTGGAAGATGCTGCCCCAAAGGAGGGTGGTGGAGTCTCCTTCTTTGGAGCTTTTTAAGCAGAGGCCGGATGGCCACCTGTCGGGAGTCCTGTGATGGGGTTTCCTGCATGGCAGGGGGTTGGACTAGATGGCCCTGGAGGTCTCTTCCAGCTCTATGATTCTATACTTTCTCATCCTTAAGATTTCAGAAATGGGTTTTAGAGCCGGCCATTGGAACAACAAAGCCAGCAGCTTGCTTGGTTAAAGATCCCAAACCTAGAACCTGGATAGGTCGTGGGGGGTTTGGGAGTTCAAATTCCCACTTTGCCTTCATGGCAGGGGTTGGACTCGGGGATCCATAGGGTGCCTTCTGGCTCTGCTGTGCTATGATGATGATGATGATGATGATGATGATGATGATGATGATGATGATGATGATGATGATGATGATGATGATGATGATGATGATGATCGTTTTTTTATTTATTTATTTTGCTTTCAGGATAATGGAAGGAAGTCTGCTGTTTGCCCTGATTACTGCCCCAACTTGTACGAAGACATGCAGACCTTGACGGACGTCTTCCAGTACGACATCGGTCAGGACATGCAGCTCCACAACAGCACCTTCCTCTGGTACATCCCCTTCGTCCACTCCCTCATGGATCTCAAGGACCTGGGCGTCGCCTACAGTGTCGTGGTCATCCACCACCTGTGCTCGGAGATCAAGGACGTCCTCCTCCACGAGGCGGTGCAGTCCTGCGACAAAGTATCGGAGTTCTTCATCTGGATCCTGGTGACCGTGGTGGAGCTCAACCTGAAGAAGCACTGCTTGAACTCGCTGTGGGTCAGCTCGGAGACGTGGGTGGAGGCAGTGGTGAAGTGCGCCAGGCTCCCGGCGGCCGTCTTCCCTCGCGGCGCCGAGAGGGGGGCGGCCCGAAACGGCTCGAGAAACACGGCCGGGGTGTCCTCTTGGGAGCCCGAGTCGGCCCCGTGGGCGTGCATGAATCTGATCAGGAACATCCTGAAGGAAGGGTATCAGACGGGTCAGAACCGGACCCATTTCCTTGACCAGCTCAACGTACTCCGGCGCACGGGCGAGGACTGGAAGCTGAGCCCCCAGCAGGCGCAAGAATTGCAGGCCTGCCTGAAACACATCATCCGAAGTCTACAGAACAAAACCTCCCACCCAGCCTCTCTTGTGGAGAGCACCGGTGCTTGCGTGCCGCCGGCGCCGCCAGCGTTTGCTATCAAGCAAGAAAGACCAGACGATCGATACCTGATCGAGTCGCACGGTCGGCTCCCACCGTATTCCTCGCTGAGAAAGACCGACGACGGGCGTCCAGAAGCCTCGCCCCCGAGAAGACGTGGCAGTTTGAACGCAGAGCCTCCCCTTCTTGAGAGCTCATCGGGCTACTTGGCAAACATGAAACAAGAACCAGAAGAGACGCAAGAGAAGGCAAGCACTTTGCTAGCCAATGGGCACGCGGAGGGCCAGAGAAGTGGAATCGTCCTCCAAGGGCCGCGGGATTCCACACGGGACAACGGCTTCGACCGCGGCCTCCCGCGCCTAGAGGCGAAAGAAGCCAGCGAGCGGGAAAAGGGGACGAGAACGTCCGTCCGTCCGTCAGAAAACGATCAGAAATCCAGGCACAGCAGCGGTGGTTCAGAGATATCGGGGGCTCCCGAGAAGCCGAAGGGCAGCCTCAAATCAAAGACATATGACTTAACTTTGAAATTAAAACAGCTGGTAGAAAACCGGAAGAAAGAGAACAGCTCTCTGCTGACCGCTAAGGACGGAAGCGTGGACCAGGAAGGGCTGAGAGACGGCCTCGTCGCCGGTCATGGCAGCTCGCGTGGTAAACCGGGGGAAGCCTCGGCCGAGACGTCTCCTCAGCAAGCCTCTCTCCATCAAGAGGGGATCGACGGACAGTCTGTTGGAATTTAAAAATGTGATGAAAGCGGACCAAAGTTCAAACGAGGACAGCAGCGACGATGACATGGCCAACGTCCCCTTTTCGCAGATCAGGCAGGCCCTGGTCAAGAAAACGTCTGCTGCTTCGGTCGCGAGCCTGGGGACAGACTCTCAACTCGACAGGGACCTCAATCAACTGTCCCTCGCGGCCTACGCCAAAGCAACTGCCTTCCGTGTCGATTCGAGCCCGGAAAACGACAGCCCTTGTCTCCCCCAGAATCCCATTCAGAGGAAAGTTCAAGGCGCCGTCAAATCTTTGTCCGTCAGAGAGACCCGGAGGAAGCCCGTGCCCAGTGCCGACAAGCCTCGAAACCAAGTCATCATCATTTCCGACACCTCTTCGGAGGAAGACGAAAACAAGGTGAATCTCGGCAGGAACAGCGAGAACGACGGAAGGAGACCGTGCCTCGAGAAACCGCCGAGTGCCCAGGAGCCGGAGTCGGCCGCGGCGACATCGGATTCGCCGTTGCGCTGTGACGATGTCGACTCTCAGTGTTTTGAGTTTGAGACGGAGGAGGATATTTACTCGGCTTGGCAAGATAGTCAGCTGGATGAAAAGCCCAACGCCAGGACCCGTTCCCCTGTTTTGGCCGAACTGGAGATGGCGCAGCAGATAAACGACTGGGGTTATGACAGCGATTATATCGCAGAGGACGTCATGGAAAAAGCCACCGAGGCTCTGGAGCAGCAGGTGAACGAGCCGGGACCGAAGCCTCCGTCGGCCGCAGGTGAAAGCGGTCTCAGCGCAGGGAACGCTGCCGTTCGCTCAGCCTGTCTCGCCCAGAAGCGGGCGGGCGACGGAGACCGTTCTAGGCACGCCGTTGCGGTGGTCCCAGGCACCTCCGCCTCCGCGGGTTCTTCGGAGTTGCCGCCTGGTCCGAGAAAACCCAAGATCAGGCCAGCCAAAACTGCTCGCGGAAGCCCCGGGAGAAGAAACGCCAAGCCGGCTGTCCACGGGGAGAAATCTCTGCCGACGAAACCAGCAGGATCTGCCCCGGCAGTCATCCCGCCCAGGAAGGTGCACAAGTTTCCCGAGCCGACCTCCGTGACAGAAAAGCTCTCCCTGAAGAAGAAAGTCCGCCGAGCGGCCGAGCTGTCTCAGCGCACGCAGGACAGCATCACCAAGTTGCGCGCGTACGGGAAAGCGGCCGGCGAGCTTCCCCAGCGGAGGAAGGCCAAGTTAATCCAAGCTCCCCACCTGGTCGGGAGGAACAAGAAGATGTTGTCCTGCCAGGAACGTCACTTTTTCAGCCATCAGAGGCGGCACAAGGAAAGAGAGAAGGTTCGCGGAGACACTCCTGCCCCCAAAACGGCCAAGAAGCCAGAGGTGAGTCCGTGTTTGCCGCCGGCCGGCATGGCTTTGGCCACCAACCGGGAAGAGACGCCCTGCCTCCCTAGTCCTTCGTCGGACGGTACAAGGGGGCCTTTCGTGCAGAGTTCGGTAGGGAGAGAGCGAGCTCCATCCACGTCTTCTGATTCCTCAGGGAAGGAATTGCCACTGGTGAGGCCAGGGACGGTTAAATCGGTCCGAGAAAGTGCCTCGGCTGTTCCAAGCAGTGCCAACGTGCCTGTTTCCGGCGGCGGCAGTACAGGTTCCAGGACCTCCCTCGGGTCTTCCGCCAGCCTTTCCCCCGAAAACACGGATGTGAAAGAGGGACCCTCCAATTTTGACGAGAAACCCACCGGCGATGACAACGAGGGCGACGGCTTGTTCCTAACCCAAAGGGACCCCGTCGACATGGAACTGTGTTCGCAAGAGGACGGCGACCCTGATCCCATCGGCGCGGATGTAAATCTCCATCAGAATGGCTGCTTGGTGACAGAGACCTCCAAGGAGCCGGGCGGGGGCGGAACAGCGAGAAGAGGAGGGTCCGGTGGCCACGACCCTCCTGCCCCCGACCCCGCAGGCCATGTCTTCGCGAAGCCGTTCCCACCTGCCAAGCCGTCCACGGCGAAAATCTTCAGCCCCGCTTCATCCCGGAGCGCCAACCTCACCAAGGAGATGGAGAACCTTCCGAAGCCCCTGCCGGCTCCGAAGAGCCGGTCGAATCCATCCAGGCCTCTTCCGCTCTCGGAGAGCACGAGGCCCCGGCACAGCGCCTCGACGGGCCACCTGCAGCCTCCACCTCCGCGCAACCGCACGCCGAGAAGCCACGGAGCCTACGACGGCAGGACTCTGGCCCCGGTGCGCGGAGCTCCGAGGCCGGAAGCTCAGCCGATCTCCGCCCAGCACCGGGACCACAGCATCTTCATCAAAGAAGTTCTGAAATGGAGCTACGACATGTTTGCCAACGCCCGCCAGCTGGGACCCCCCGACCACCTCCACCGAAAAATCGTAGGGCCCGTGCCGGTGAAATTCCGGGACTACAACGACTACTTCGATACTTTCTTCCCTTTGACGATGCTGAACGCCTTCGAAGAGGTACGTGGCTCCTTCCAGGTTCACACGGCGGACGGCGGCCTGGGTCCGACGCAGGATCCAAGGAGCCAAGTGGCTTCACAGCGTTGTAGACCGCAGCGCCGTCACTCGCGAGCTGCCAGAAATAAAGATTCTGCCTCATCCGGCCCAGGCTTGCAACACGGGTTTTAAAGTGCGTCAGGAAGAACATGGGCAGACTGGGAAAGGGTTCAAAGAAGGGGTTGGGATATGGAAAGGAAATGTTTGAGGGGAAAGTTGATGGGATGCAAACGTCCTTCGTCGGTAGACGAGAAGGCTCCCGAGGGCGAGGGAAGCGTTCTCCAGTTGCCCCGAAGGCTGCCGCATACGAGAGAGTAGGGCTTGGTTCTCCCATCACCCAAAAGGCAGGGCTTGATCAAAGGGGAGGTTAAATGCCGACGTTTGCTCCCCCTTTGCAGGTGGCCCAGGAGTGGTTAGAAAACCAGAAATCCAAAGAGCAAAAGCCCTTCCGTTTGAATCTGCTGAGCTACAATGCGGGCGTGAACAAGGCAGATTTTACAGGTGAGAGGGTGGCATTGCGTAAGCCAGGGCAGCTCGTCGCATGGCACTTCAGATGCTTCCCCCCCCCCGTTTGTTTTCCCTTTGGGATTATAAATCCTTCACCTTTGGCCAGGGGGGTGGGGGGTGGGCAAGAACACGGCAGCTTTTTTTCTGTCAGCGGCTGTGCCTCTGCTGATGGAGAGAGAGCCGGGTGAGAGAAGTAGCTGCGGAATGTTTTTTTCTTCCACTTACGTCCCGGGGGCATTTGGAACGTGTTAAGTTTTGGACCCCCCCCCCAAAGTTAATTCCCACATCATCCGGACCAGGAAAAGAGTCAGGGACACTCCCCCCTCTGAAATCTCCAGGTGTGCGCTGAACGTCCATTTCTGGTGTTACGAATTAAAGCTGCCACCCCCTACAACACAGTCTCGTGTTCCTGTTGCTGCCGGCGTCCCGCTGCATGTGTAGCAGGGAGGAAGGATGTGGCTTAATGTGGTACTTAAACGTCACTTATCCCTTTGCAGCAAAGACTTTGGGGGTCAGCCCTGTGCTCCTGTAATACAACAGGGAGCGCTGTGAAGTCGCGTTGGGATCACTTCTGAATTCTTAGAAATGGGTGTGTTGTTTTTAAAAGAGACTTAATGCTAAACAACTCCCCTCCCCCCCTTTAAAAAAAAAAGAAAGCTTGTGGTTTTATAGCTTTGCCAGTCTACGGCAAGCTGCTTGCCTTTCTGTTTTCATCCTGCTTTGGAATTCTTCCCCCAGTAACCCTTTCCAAAAGTGATCTGGACAAGCAGCTCCACCCCAAAGAGGACGACCTGGTGTTCTTAAACGTATCGGAGCAGCACTCCTATTCCGAGGACGGTGAGGCGGGAGACGGCCTAGTGTGGCACGTCGGCCTGGTGACGCGGTTCTCTCCTCCTCCCATCCACGATTCCAGTAAGCGTTTCGAACGGCCCGTCCTCACAAGGGCTGCCGTCGGCAGGCAGGCAGGGGACCGTGCGGCTAGATCCCTGGCCCTGGGGGTAGGGGTTGGGGTGGGGGGAGAGGGCACTTTTGAGAGCAGTGGATGGTCTGCATTGCAGCTTAGTTTCAGAAGAGAAACAGCCTGGCTTCTTCTGCTCCAGGGTCTTAGGGCGCAAGGCTGCCATGGTCTACGAAAGCAGTGTGGGTCATCCTCACTGATCTTGCCCCGCTCGGTTGGAGAATCTGAAACTCAACTCAGCCCCCCCAAAAGCAGACTTTTCCTGAGACGGGTGTTTGCATTCTTGCAAGGTTTCTCTTGTCATATCTGCAAAAGCACCGCATCTTGTCACTGGCAGTCCGTGGTGGAGCACGTGATGAGAATAGGATGCGGCACAAATCTAAAAGTTGGCTCCTGGGGTGCAGGTGGTCAGAGGCGACCTTCACGTTCAGCCGGGTTGCTCAGAGGCTCAGCATTTTGCCCTTATACAAGAGCCAGATGGGGATCCGAGACCTGCCTTGCATCGACACTTGCAGTGTTTAATCGCCAGACCTTAGTGAGGCAGGGTTAGCGCTACCTCGGTGCGGTGCCGAATTGTCAAGTCGTGGTTTGCGATCAGCCAGAGATTGGAAACTCTCTTTTCAGTTCAGCGTGGAGGTCAGGGTTTGTTGCGGTGAGATGACCCAATAGAGTCACGGCTGGAGGTGTGCAGGTTTGCGGTGTTGGACTACAAAAAAGCAAAAGCAAAGTGTTCTGCTTATTTACCGCCCCATAGTGCTTTAAGCACTCTCTGGGTGGTTTATAATTTATTTATGCAGGCCACCCATCCCCCCTTTGTTACCCATCACGTTGTTAGTCTGTGGAACTAGACTAACAGTAAAATGATGGGTAATCATTTTACTGAACTCACGAGGCTGGAAGGCTGAGCGAACCTTGAGCCTGCTGCCTGGGCTTGAACCCCCACGTTGTGAGTACAGTTATAGCTGTAGGACAGCAATTTAACCCCTATGACACAGGGATCTTTTTGACCCACCTCCCCACCCCCTACCCCCGGTGCAGGTGCGTAGAGCCTCTCTGAGAACACGGAGGCTGCCCTGAACATCAAGAATGCCAACTCTTGATCTGAGCCCAGCGCTAGAAATGCGAAGGAAACGGTGACGCCCGAGCCAGGCCTCTGTATGTTTACACATTTTGTGGTTTGTTTGTTTTCAATCCACAGAGGGCAAGGATCAGGTCCTTTGCCACCTGTCCATCCAAACGCAAGGGAACCTGTCCCGCGTCAGCAAGCAAGTCAGGTGCGTGGTGGCCAGTTCTTTGGTGACCACTCAGCGGCGCTTCCGAGCCCTCCTCTTGTTGTACCGAAGCCCTCTGGCCAAAGCCATCCTCAGCCCAAGTTACCCTGACTTCTGCCCGCGGGACCTGAGCGTGGACTCCGAGAGATCGGTGAGAAAGAGCAGCGAACGGTCCCCACGGGGCCCCCCACGGGGTTTGAATGGGATTATTTATCCTGCTGCGAAGTGTACGGCCAGGGGAGCCACAGCCACTCCCCGGGACGATTGTTCTGCCCGGCCTTTCGGGTCCAACCTTTGACTTCGCTCTTAGGACGAGCCAAGTGCACAACAAGATGTAGCAGATGTGGAACTACACCAGGGACTGGCCTGAGTGTGTATGTTACAGCCAGGTGCCTCAAGGTGGCGCTCGGAAGACACAACACACTCCTTGCTCCTTAGAAAGCAGGCGGGGCTGGGGGGGAGCCACAGGAGAGGCCCGGGATCTTATTGGGGGGGGGGAGTTGCTTAAGGTTTGCCTAAAATGGACCAAAAGTGATAGAAGCTAATCGAAAAAGTGCTGTTGTGTGGACGCCCAGGCCACACACAAGCACTTCTTCCGTTCGTCATGGCCAGTTGCTCAGACTTGACCTGAACGCTGAAAGGGTTCGGGCCAGCGCGTTGTTGTTTTTTTCCTAGCATGCCTCTGCAAATTAGCAGTCAGGGGAAGCCGGGCTTCAAGGTTCATGTCCTGCTCAGGCCTGAAGTTGGAAAAGATCCACAGACCTCGCGCGAACTGACCTGAACTGGCTTGTGGCGATCACGGCTTAATTCTGCCCCCTCCTCCTGCCTTTTCCAGCCTTCTTATACAAAAGACTTGAATGAAGATCAAAGGAGGGCGGTCGACATGGCTTACGCCATGGTGACCCAGCACCCCGCCGTGCCCAAAATTTGCCTGATCCATGGGCCACCGGGGACAGGGAAATCTAAGACCATCGTCGGGCTCTTGTACCGCATGCTTAGTGAGGTAGGACCTGCTTCTGTCCTTCCTTTTGCGACCCGTACTTAACGATTGTCATTGTTTATTTGCTTCCGCTTGTTTGTCTTGCTTGTTTTGACTGTTTAGCTGGCCCAAAAGCTGCTCGTTAGGGTGGTAAATAGATCGGCGAAATCAATCAATCCCTTCTCCGGGTCTGGGCTAAGACAACATAGCAAATGATGACAACCCATTGTGGGTTTTGTGCTGCTAACGCAACACACGCATGCAGCATTGTGTGACCGTTTCTCTTGAGTCATCCAGTCTGTTCTGTGTTGAGCTGCTTTGGGGCAAGCCCCACTGAATGCAGCCGTGTTTGCGTCTGTTCTGCATAGCCTCCGTTTATTTTTTTAAAAATTGTATTAAGAGAGGGCTCCGAGTTAGATAGCTCAGTGACTTAGTCATCTGGCTGTGGAGCCGTTCAATTCCTGCCCTGAGAATCGAACCCTTGAGAGGTGCTGGACTTGGGTGATCTAGACTCAGCTCTGCCGTTCTGAGACAGTTACGTCAAAGCAACAACAAAAATCTTTGCATTTCGGTGAGGGAAAATAGCGCCCAGGCTTCTAGACCATAGTTGTGATCTCGGAATACAGAAATGCCAACATGTCTCACAAAAAGGTGTTCCTATTTATGCATCTAGGGCAGTGGTGTCCAAACTTCGGCCCTCCAGATGTTTTGGACCACAACTCCCACAGTCCTTTGTGTCACTGGCAATACGGGCTTGGAATTCTGGGAGTTGTGGTCCAAAACATCTGGAGGGCCGAAGTTTGAACACCTCTGATCTAGGGGAACAAAAAAAAAAATCTCACTTAAATAAACACACACATAAGAAGTATTCAGCATCTGTTTGGTTAAATTAACACATACTGTACTCTGATTTCCTGTTTGTTCATCTGCGCCCCACCCACCCATGCAAGCAGTAGCAAAATCTTGAAAACCTTGTTATCCCCTCATTCAAATGCTGGACTGAAGAGAACCTCCCTGCCAGCCGAACCCTTTGCTGGATTTTGGCACTGTTACTGCTATTGAAAAACCAAGCACGGAACAAATAAAAAAGCAAACCCCCCCCAACAAGGCCTGCAGCTGCCCCCACTAATATTTCCCCTTTGACTGTTATTCTCCCGTTTGCCTATCCTAATCAATCTCACGCCTTTGACACAGCGAAAATATATAGGTGTTTGCATTTTACGACACGGGGATAAAATGCGGTGGGGAAACTTACCCTCTCTGTTTCTGTGCATCAGCCGCCGCTCAAGGTGCCGATGTTAACTTTCAGCTCCTCATCCATGCGGTTGCTCTCTTCCTTCTGAACATCGAGACCCACCCCAACCAATTCCCCCCCCTCCTTTCTTCAATTTCCAGCACTCAGGGAAGGAGAACATCGTTCAGAGCCTGAATGCTAAGCTTAAGCGGAACCGGGTGTTGGTTTGCGCACCCTCCAACACCGCCGTGGACGATCTGATGAAGAAAATAATCCTTGGGTTCAAGGAAAAATGCCGGGATAAAAAAAATGCTTTGGGTAAGGCCAGCGTTTGTAACCTCCCCTCCCCTTCTCTCTTTTAGTCACCGCAATTAAGTGCCTGTTTGAGGGCTTGCCAGTCAAAAGGAACCACGTCCCGTACCGTCATTTACTTGCCCCTTTCATTCTTTTTAATATAAGGCCATAAGGATTCCTCGTGATGTGCTTTAGAAAAGCACCAGACAATATGGACAAAAGAAAGGCGTGAAGTAGATAGTATAATTTAGGGCCTTTTCACACAACCCCTAAAATCCGAGGCAAAGGGCTCCCAGATCCGGAGCTTAAAATTGTTTCCTCACCAGCTCCGGACTTTAAAAAAAATTAAGTGCGACCATGCCCACCTAAGCGCGTCCCAGCACACTTTTCAAGTACCTGGTATGCAGAGTTGAAAAATTTCTGATGCGGATGTAAAGTAGGGAGTGCCTGGCTCTCCTCGCCTTGTGTTTTTTTTTTTTTGTCCCCACCGCCCCTTTAAGAGACAGGAATCATGACGATGACAGGGTGAGCCTGCTTTTTTTCTCCCTTTTTTTTCTCCCTCCCCTCACGCAGACAGGAGCAAGGAAGTGCGGAGGGGGTGGGAACACAGGAAGAGCGACGAACCCCCAAGATCTCTGGTCCGAATTTAAGTGGCCAGCGGATCTTAGGGGTCGTGTAGAAGCACCCTTAATCGTATAGGTCACAGTGGTGGCGAACCTTTTAGAGACCGAGCGCCCAAACTGTGATTCAAAACCCACTAATTTTTCGTAAAGTGCCGATGCAGCCATTGAACCGGAATACAGGTGGCTGTGAAGGGGCGATGTCGGGTGCCCGCAGAAAGGGCTCCGAGGGCCACCTTTGGCACCCGTGCCATGGCTTCGTCAACAGTGGAATAGGATAAGGTTGCAAAGAAGGACCTGGAAGATGTGGATTTCCAGATTTTGCCGGCAGGTTAAAATCCCCCCAATCAATCAATCAATCAATCAATCAAATCAATAAATAAATAAATAAATAAATAAATAAATAAATAAATAAATAAATAAATAAATAAATAAATAAAGTTTATGAAGGCCCAATTTTTCATCCAGGGAACTGTGGCGACGTCAATCTGGTGAGGCTAGGGCAGCTCAAACACATCGATAAGGAGGTGCGGCGGTTCAGCCTGGACGATCAGGTCTACCACAGAATAAGTGAGTGTGCTTCAGAACAGTTTTTTTTCTCAACGCGTGGCTTCATTGAGGGAACCTGGGCTGGTGGTGCCCCCTGCAAAGGCAATTGGGTTTAATTCGCCGAATTGTTGTCCTGTGACTCCGGGATCCTGGGCCTGGAGACCTCTTGGTAGTGGGGCGGCTAAAAAAATCTTGTAAATAAATAAATAAGTACCCACTCAGCTACGATTGACCTCCCAGTTAAGCACTGAGGGGAAGACAGCTGTGTAGTGAGCTTGCCGGGGCAATGGTTACCTAAACCGACAGCCAATGAATAAATGAAATATATTTGACATATATTCTTTGTTGGTCCTTTTGGATAAGGTTGCGAAAGGGGTGCTATAAGTGGCTGAATGTGAGCGTTCTCTTTGGTTTTCTAGACAGAGCAACACTGGGTAAAGACCAAGACCTCCAGAAGAGAAAAGAAGACCTGGATCAACAGCTAGATACACTTTCTCGCCAACGTGCCATGGACAGAAATGAGAAGAGAGAGAAGGTAGTTCACACCGAGTAGGCATATATCGTCAGAGGAGATCGAAACGTGGACTAAGAGTCCACCTTTACCTAATTCCCCTTGACCAGGGATGTCCAAACTTCGGCCCTCCTGATGTTTTGGACCACAATTCCCAGAATCCCAAGCCTGTATTTCCAGTGGCAAAGGACTTTGGGAGTTGTGGCCCAAAACATCTGGAGGGCCAAAGTTTGGACATGCCTGCCCTTGACAATATGTGTGGATATTACAAGGACCTGGGCTTTGAGACCAACGAGAAGATCATCTACACAAGGCGTCCCAACCTGAGGTCATCTAGCTGTCCTTGGACGTCACCTCCAGACACCCCGGAGGCTTCTGGGAGGCTGCAGTCCCAGAACACCTGAGGGACCAACGGTTGGGGGCCACCAATCTATCCTACGTTCTTCTCAATTACTAGTATGCAACATCTGAACAGCGAAGAACGCTCACTGGGGTAGCGGGTAGCATGACTTTTCTCTGGCCAGTGTTCTTTAAAAACACCTCCGCGTTTCTCCTTATTTCAGAGGCAGCGGCTGGATGAAGAAATCGTACGGCTGGTGAAGGAGAGGGAGCGTCTCGCTTCTGAGCTGAAGCAGGTAGATGAGGGCATTCTTGGCGGCAGGAGGGAAATTTCAGCAGGTTGCTAAAACACGCATATTTTCTCTTTCTCTCTTTCTCTCTCTCGTTCTCTCTCTCTCTCACACACACACACACACTTCTGCAGCCCCAGGGAATGTGGTTCAAACAGGCAGGACACAGCCAAGAGGAGACCCTATCTCTCTGTGCTTCCAACAGAGGGAAATCGCTCATTAAAATCGGGCAGTGGCGGGTCTTCATTATTTCCCAAATTGTAGGGTTTGCAGCAGCTCTCCCTCTGAACAGAACCTAACGGTTTCTCTCCGATCGCCTTTGGTTTCCTCCAAGAAAGCTGGTGGGTCTGAGCTGCTGGCAAAAAAAATCACCCTTGGAAAGACAAAGGGTTCGCAAAAAGCTGGCACAGTTTTTTTTATAAAGGTGTCCCCACGCTTGTCTCCCAAGGGCCGGGGCCGACGGTCGCAGGAGCTGAGGGCCAGCATCATCTTGGAGTCGCACATCATCTGCTGCACACTGAGCACCAGCGGTGGCCTGCTGCTGGAATCGGCCTTCCGGAGGCTGGGCGGTGACCCCGTGAGCTGCGTCATTGTGGACGAGGTGAGGGAATTGCCGGTGCCACGGTTCCAAGGCTGTCTTTCATGCGCGCGCCCGTGTGTGTGTGTTTGTGTGTGTGTGATCAGATCTTTGAAAGCCTCCATGGCTCACGGAAACAGCCTTCCTCTGGTTTGCCTGCCGGGTTCCTCTCCTTCGGGAGGATCCCTGGGTGTTCCTGGACCACGACCCTCCCATCCTTCCCAGCAAGCTTAACGAACATTGCGGGTGGAAGCCCGGCGTGGTTGTGCCAGTTCCCAGTGCCCCCTCCCCCCGGATTTTGCCAAGCGGGACAGCAGCCCCACGACCAGTGCTGAGGTGGGGCAGGCCGCTGTCTTCGCACGATTCCTGTGGGGTGGATCTGAGGAACACCTTACCGACTCAGCAGAAGGCACCCTCCGTGTGTTTGCGTACAGGTCGCCTTCTCTTGGCCCTCGTCTGCACCTCCACGTACCTGCACGCTCGCGAAAGCTGTCTCCAACATGTTTAGGGGCTCCTTAAAAGTGTGTGTGTGTGTGTGTGTGTGTGTGTGTGTGTGTGTGTGTGTGTGTGTGTGTGTAAGAGTTGCCGGTACAGCAATGGCGGGGGGGCGATTAAGGGCTTGAGGGGGAGGGAAAACCTTTTAAATCCACTTGCATGGGATCTATTCCAGTGCCCTCTTTCTCTTTGATTTAATTCACTCCGGTTCTCTTCCTGGTCCCAAGGCCGGGCAAACCTGCGAGGTCGAAACACTCATTCCTCTCATTCATGGCTGCAAAAAGCTTGTCTTGGTTGGAGACCCAAAGCAGCTGCCACCCACGGTGAAATCTGTGGTGAGTATTTCCCTGCCGTTAAGAACTGCGGATGCCTGCCAGAAAGGAAAGGGGGGGAATGAGGTTTGGAGAACTCATTGCAGGCCGTGTATATGGTTTCACGCCAAGTAGGGGGGTTTGTTTGTGTTTTGAACTGCCCCCGATGCGAGTTGACCTCAACGACTGGGATGTGATTTCTCTCGCGCGTGATCAGATTATTCTCACGGTTCTGTCCGTTCCCGTGAAACCAACTTATTTAAAGCAACAAAAAGGCACAAATTCAACATGGTGCTAATTGTAAATTCCCAACCCCTCCCAAAGTAACATGTTACTGATATGGTTATAAAAATGATGCTTGCACTTTTATTCTTCATTAGTTTTTGTGGCAATTTTGGAATATCTCTTAGGTTGGTTCAGGAGACTCACACATAGGCAGGGTGGAAAGGTGGACATGTCCAGGTCAAATAAATTATTCCTTCTTCTATCCATCATCAGTTCCTTCCTTCTTCCTTCTCCTTCTCTCCATCATCAATTCCTTCCTTCTTTCCTTCTTCCTTCCTTCCTTCCTTCCTTCCTTCCTTCCTTCCTTCCTTCCTTCCTTCCATCAATCATCAGTTCCTTTCTTCCTTCCTTCTCCCCATCATCAGTTCCTTCCTTCTATCCATCATCAATCCCTTCCCTCCTTCCTTCTCTCCATCATCAGTTCTTTCCTTCCTTCCTTCCTTCAATCCATCCTCAATTCCTTCTTCCTTCTGTCCATCATCAGTTCCTTCCTTCGTTCCCTCCCTCCCTCCCTCCCTCCTTCAACATTTCACACATTCACTGCCCCTTTTCTGCCTTGAGCTTAACCGTCTGGCTTTTAAGCAAGTCATGGTTCACCTCACCTCCCTTCCCCGTCTGTAAAAAGGGCGCCGTGATTTACCATACGGAGCAGTTGCGAGCTCTTGTCACCGGCGTCGTGTCCATAGAGAAGCTCCGAGTGCCCTACAGCAGCTCTCCATTCCTAACTAGGATCCCGCGGTGTAACGCTTTCTGCCTGCTGAGGCCTCTCCCGCCTTTCTCTCCCCCCACCCCACCCACCCCAAATGTTACAGAAGGCCCAGGACTACGGTTACGACCAGTCTCTGATGGGACGGCTCTGCCGAGACCTGAAGTTGCAGGTGCAGGAGAACAAGATCGGGAGGCTTCCTGTCCTGCAGCTGACGACCCAGTACCGGATGCACCCCGACATTTGGCTGTTCCCCGCCAAGTACATCTACGAGGCCGTGGTGACCACGGACGAGTGCGTGGCTACTCTTCTGTCCCGGGACCAAATGGGAGGTGGCCAGGGGAGGGGGTGGGGGAAGAAAGTTGACCTTCTGTCCAAATACACTCCATAGTATCGTGGAATGTTTGATCGGCGGCCTTAATGTGTAGGAACCCAGGTTCGAATCCCAGCGTTCCCATCAAACCCAGTGGGTGACCCTGGGCTGCTCACGTGCGTTTGACCTGGCTCCTACTTCACAGGGTTCCTGCGGTGAAGATCAAACAGGGAGGGCGAGGGTCACGTGCACAGCCTTGAGATCACTGAAGGAGAGAGGGTGGGGAACAGAAATGGAATAAATGAAACTCTATTTCTGTCATTGTTCTTGATCGCAGCAACGACGCTTACTGATTTTTTCCCATTAGGTGTATATCTCATTGAATTTCTTTTTTTTTTAATCCCACCTTTCTTTCAACAAACCTGGGTGTATACGGTTCCTCCTGGTCCCTCTTTTATTCTCACACAAACCTTGTGAGGTAGGTTAGAAAGATAATATGTGAAGATTCTCAGTCACCCAGATGAGTTTATCTGGAAGTTTGAGTCATGGCAACTGGACTTCTTTTTCTTGAGAGAGAGAGAGAAACGTTTCGTTGCTCATCCAAATGGCTTCATCAGTCCAATAAAGGACTTGGGAGCAGAATCTTCTTAGGTGGTCATTTTGTGGCTATGTTTTGTTCAAGGAACCTTGTGGTACAGCGGTGAAACTGCCGTACTGCAGCTAAAACTCTGCTCACGGCCCCAGTTCAATCCCAGGTAGCCGCCTCAAGGTTGACTCAGCCTTCCATCCTCCCGAGGTTGGTAAACTGAGTCCCGCCCAGACAGGGCTTTAAACGCAAGTCTCTTTATTTGCCATGTCTCAAAGCCTGCTGTGTGAAGAATTCCTAGTGTGTACGAAAGGCCCGTGTGAGACCCGATGTGTATGCAGCGTGGTATGTGCACGGGATTTATTTAAAAGCAGGGGACCTGGGAAAGACTTCTCCTTTGTGGGCCCCAAGGTGGTGTGGGTCCTTTCTTGCTGCAGAGATGCTAACCCAAACCCTTCGTGCCCTGTCGCCATGCTGCTGATGCCGTTGGACTTAACGGCCTTCCCTCGGGTGGCTCTTCCTTCTCCCGATGTCCCAGGAAAACCCAAGAGAACCGTTGCTCCTTGGAGTGGCCCTTCCAGCCGTACATGCTGTTTGATGTGTTGGACGGCAGAGAAGAAAGGGAAAACGAGTGAGTTTTCTCTGTCTTTCTTTTTCTTTTCTTTTCTCTCCGTCTTTCTGGCGAAAATGTCGTGGCTGGCCTTGTAAGAAGACCAGTCCTCGTTCCATCGCAGGGCCCGCTTTGCACACAGGACGTCCAGGTCCAGTGCTTGGCCTCTCCAGGTTGGGGTGCTGACATCCCAGGCTCAAAATCTGCGGGAAAAGCTTGTTGCGGGTGATGGGAACGGCCGGTTGTTAGAGATTCTGGAAAGAGTTAGGAGGACTTCGAAGCGATTCTGCAGAAGCCAAGTTTTTGTGTTCTTCTGTTCCGGGTCCCCATGGCTGTCTGCCTTGGTCCTGGCGAGCAGGCTTACATGGTCCCCGGTGGGGATTAAGGCACCCCAGCCGTTGGCCATCTTTGGACCAAGGAGCTCCATCCCTGACCCATCTGAGCAGTCTGCTGTGTCCCGCAAGCCCCTGGCCCGGCCATGCCCTTGGGCTAAAGGGTGGCCACTGCAAGCAGCCTCACCCCAGGTTGAACCCACCGGGTCCGAAAAGGATCTTGACCTTTGCCGGCCGAGTCCAACCCCCCCCCCCCCCGGTGCCAGCGTGTGGGTCCTCTTGTGCGGTTTTGTAATTGCCGTGTGTTTTCCCGTCCCCTAAAACACACCCAAAGTAATTTTGGTCTCTTTCTGGCTCCGATGCTCAAGATGGATCGCTCCACGTCATCCTTTTTAATCTCCTCTTTCCTCTTCTCTTCCCCTTTTCTCCTGCTTTAATTTCCCCGCTATTTCATTTCCTCCAGTTCCTACACTAATCCCCAGGAAGTGAAGCTGGTAATAGAATTAATCAAGTTAATTAAGGGGACCAGAAGTGGCCGGGGCTTGCGCAACATTGGAGTCATCACCCCATACAGTGCGCAGAAGAGGAGAATCCGGAATCAGTTGGATAAAGAGTTTGGAGAAAATACGTATGTATATATGTATGTATGTATGTATATATGTATGAATGTATGTATGAACGAATGAATAAACAAACGAATAAATAAATAAAAATTCTGAGCTGTGAAAGGGATAAAATCCTTCTAATTGGGTCCCCTGATTTCTTCTCAGCAGGGAACCAGTCACATTAGCGCTTGCAAACGTCACACAGATTTGTTACTTATTAAGTGTGCTTTTGTACTTCCGTCTGAGCCGGCAGATGGATAGAATCTTTGAATTCCCTTCCCGTAGGACCAGGGATCAGCCCGAAGAGTCGGTGAGGACAGAAAAGAGGAAGGAGGTGACCTCGTCAAGGTCAACCGTTGAGACCTTCCCCCTCAGGGAAGCCTTGCAATCATTCCTAATCTGTCCTTGAAACGATAAGAAGAGCCTCTGGATTTGCCCAGGGGGCCCTGTGTGACCGCAGAGTGGCTTGTAACAGCCGCCGGCAGGATCCTCCCAGTAAATCCATCCTGTGGTTGTCTCCTGGGCTCCCCAGGCATAACAGGCAACGTTCCTCCAGAGAGAAAGACGATGTTGTTTTTTTTGGCAGGGAGATCCAACACAGAACTTTCCTAAGACTAAGTCTTTTAAAAACCCGCAAGAGAACCACCGGTTTCCTCCACCATCCCCGTAGTTTCTCTCTTGCAGCCTCTCGGTGGGGAGAGGCGGGGTTGCAAACAGCCCGCCTGACGCCTTTCCTTCCTCCGCAGCGCCTGCGAAGTCGACACGGTGGACGGTTTCCAGGGGCGTGAGAAGGACTGCATCATTGTGACCTGCGTCCGGGCGAACGCCACGCAAGGCTCCATCGGGTAGGCCGCTCGGCTGCTTTGGGGGTGGGTGGGTGGTTTCACAGGAATGTCTGGTCATTGGCTGCGAGGAATGCAGCAAAATTGCTCTGGATCTCCCTAGTCTGGTCTGGTCTGGTTTGAGCAGGGTCAAGCGTAGTTGAGACTTGGGCGGGAGGCCACCAGGTCCAAGCGGGTGCTGGATCGAGCAGGTGCAGGTGGTTTGTTTCCAGGAAAGAATGAGCGAGAGTCCTGCGGTTCAGACTTGGCCATCTTGGGCTGGATGGCCCAGTGGTCAGACAGGAAGAGTTTTGTGTCGATGGCTCCTCTCAGGCGGTGCAAAGGTGTTCCACGAACGACACTTCCCTTTCCTTCCGAACCTCCAGCAGTTCACGAAAAGCCCTGGCTGTTTCGGACCCCTGTGCCACTTAATGCGGCCCTTTCGGTCTTCGCACCAAAAGCCTTTTTTTTTTCTTTTTTTGAGAGGCGACCCCCTCTTCTACCTAAGTGCCCACTGGGCTGGCGGGCAGATGCAAGGCAAGCAGTAAAACTTGCACAGGCTTCTTATTAGAAGACATTCCTGCATTCGCTTGAGAGGCCTTTTTTTTTCTTGTTGAGAAGGAGGGGAAAAAGGTCACCATTGTGCTAACGGTGCACTTCTGTTCTGCAAGTCACCTTTGGAATGAATGAAATATTTAGGCCCCGTTTTGAAATATTCAAGAGAGCATTTCCACACGAATCGCAACAAATAGTTTTAATTTACTGGCGGGTGGTGCCGGCAAAGCAGCTCAAGGTCTTTGAGGTGGGAAATGAAGCTAGTTAGCCCTCCTCCCAGCAGTCCCTGGGGAGGAACTTTCCACCTGTCGGGCCGTCCTTGGAAAAAGAGTTGCAAACCAAAGGCAAGATCGGCTTGGTCCCTCTGGAGCCCGGGCAGCATTCAGGAGGTCGGGCACCCTCAGGGAAAAGTCCATCCCAGGTGACAAGCCATGATGGAAGACGTGTCATCTCCAGGCTTAAAACCGGGGTCCTTCAAGGACCAGAGGCAGGGGAGTGGGATCAGGAGACCGAGATCAAGTCTCGTGTGCTCCCAGAGGCATCTGGTGGAGCCACTGTGAGATCCAGGAAGCTGGACTCGATGGCCCTTTGGCCTGATCCAGCAGGGCTCTTCTTAGGTTCTCTTGAGGCCCTCACCAAACGTGATGAGCTCGTTCACTCAGTCCAGGGCAGCCGTTCCTCGTGTCCTAATCGTTACTCAGAAAAGCACTGCTCTTGAGCTCAGTGGGACTTAACTCCCAGATAAGTCAGCCCTGCACATCCGAAAATTTTAGAATCAAGGGGCTGGAAGGCCATTGAGTCCAAACTCCTCTGCTCAAAGCAGGGATCCCAATCCAAGAAGATCTGTGTGATGGTGGTCCGCTTTCTTCTCACATAACTCCGGCGTTGGAGCACTTGGCACCTCGTGAGGTCCTGGGCTCCATTGTCGTGCTACTCTAACAGTTGAGAAGTTTTTTCCTGACACTCAGCCGCAGCCTGCCTTCTTGTGTAGCTTGGGCCCGTTGTAACGTGTCGCACGTGCTGGGATGATCAGGGACAGATCTCGCCCTTCCTCTGGGTGACAGCCTGTCAAGGATGTGAAAAGCTCCCTCCTGTCTCCCCTCGGCCTTCTTTTCTCAAGGCTGAGCGCTCCTCTTTTCGTCTTTTCCCCCCCGGAGGGCTTGATTCCCACTCCCCTGGTTATCTGCAGGTTGTCCTTGGCAAAGGACAGCTGCGGACGTTTTCGGGCAGCGGGAATTAAGCGAGGAAATGGTCATTAAAAACCAGCCGCCAGCCACCGTTTGAACCCAGTTTGTAAAGCAGGTCATTGTCTTATGAATCCCATAAAATGGTCAGGTGTATGTGGGTGGGTTAACCGAGGAGGCCTGATCAGATAAGGTGGACTGTGGTTTTCTTTCCAAATGCCAGTTGGGATCAGGGCTGAGAAACCTTTCGTGGAAGTTAGTTCTGGCAGTACAAGAAGTCTTTCTTTCTTTCTTTCTTTCTTTCTTTCTTTCTTTCTTTCTTTCTTTCTTTCTTTCTTTCTTTCTTTCTTTCTCTTTCTTTCTTTCTTTCTTTCTTTCTTTCTTTTCTTTCTTTCTTCTTTCTTTTCTTTCTTTCTTTTCTTTCTTTCTTTCTTTCTTTCTTTTTCTCTCTCTTTCTCTTTCTCTCTCTCTCTCTCTTTCTTTCTTTCTCTTTCTTTCTTTCTTCTTTCTTTCTTTCTTTCTTTCTCTCTCTCTCTCTCTCTCTCTCTCTCTCTTTCTCTTTCTTTCTTTCTTTCTCTCTCTTCTCTCTCTTTCTTTCTCTTCTCTCTCTCTCTCTTTCTTTTTTTTTCTTTCTTTCTTTCTTTCTTTCCTGGAGCCATTTCTGACCCAATGCCCAAGAATGAGCTCAAGGGGGGACACCCCTTTTGTTGTTGTTGTTGTTGCTGCTGCTGTTGTTTTGGCAAGTGACGTCCGTTTGCATTTCGACTCTTACCAAGGCATGATCCGTTTGCGCTGAATGAACCGGGAAAGGTCCCGCCAGGCGCTGTCGACCACACGATCCATTTTGCTTCCCTCGGACCCCGGAAGGGCTCCTGTTCTGCCTAAAATCAGGTGCCACGCAGCCACTATAAGCTGCTGCAAAGATTTGGGGGCTTTGGTCCCATGACAGGGAGAGAGGGGGCTGATGTAGCTGCCACAGAGTGTTTGCTCAGAGAGAGACCATTAGGGGTCACTGTGTCCCTTCCGAATAACCCGAGCGCGGCCGCAAAACCGCCTTTGTCTCGTTTTAAAAAACGCTAGGAGGACAGCGTAAAACCCCTGCAGGTGGAAGGCCGGCCTTGCTTAGCGAAGGCTGCACCGCACTTAATTCTATTGTGGCTCATTTGCGCTTGCCGTCAGGAGTGACTTGGTTCCATTTAAACCGACCGTGACGCAGGCAAGAAGGGACGGACGCAGGTGCCTCGTTGTTGAGGTATTTTCGTTTTCTCTCTCCTTCTACCTCGTGGCCTTCTTGAGAGAGTTTGCGCAGAAATCCTTTGGGCGCCTGAGAATGCCACAGCGTCATAAGAACATAAGAACATAAGAAGAGCCCTGCTGGATCAGGCCAAAGGCCCATCTAGTCCAGCTTCCTGTATCTCACAGTGGCCCCACCAAATGCCTCTGGGAGCGCACGAGACTCAAACTCTGTCTCCTGATAATCCACTCCCCTGCATCTGGCCCTTGAAGGACCCTGGTTTTAAGACTGGAGATGACACATCTCCATCATGGTTTGTCACCTGTGATGATGGACTTCTCCTCCAGGAATCTGTCCAATCCCCTTTTGAAGGCATTCAGGCCCGATGCCATCACCACATCCTGTGGCAGGGAGTTCCATAGACTTACAACGTGCTGGGTGAAAAAAATATTTTCTTTTGTCTGTTCTTACTCTCCCAGCCCTCAATTTGAGTGTATGTCCCCTAGTTCTGGCATTTTGGGAGAGAGAGAAGAGTTTCCCTCTATCCACTTTACTCATACCCTGCATTATTTTGTATGTCTCAATCATATCCCCCCTCAAGCGCCTTTTTTCCAGACTAAAGAGGCCCAAATGTTTTAGCCTTTCTTCATAAGGGAGGTGCCCCAGGCCAGTAATCATTTTAGTCGCTCTCTTCTGCACCTTTCTGCGTCGAACGCTTTCCCCTTGCTTGCCTCCTTGCCTCCTCCTGGGCCAGCCCCACCACCCACGGATGTATTTTCCCCTCCTTCAGGTTTCTGAGGAGCCTCCAGCGTCTGAACGTCACCATCACGCGGGCCAAATACAGCCTTTTCATCGTTGGGAAGCTGAAAACCTTAATGGTGCGTCAGAAGAGGGAAAGATGTACTTGGGACACCCAGTGGGGACCACATGGGATGAGACGGAGGAGAAATCTTGTTTGGAGGCGCTTCAGCCCACCAGAGACCATTCCCACCCCATAGGCTTGGAAATGCAACTAAACTAGATCTCCCTTTTTCACGGGGAGCAGGGAGGGCTGGGGATATTTTTTTTAATAGCAGTTTTTAGCAGCCCTGTGTCGGACGGGAGGCTGCCACCCAGGTGGAGGCGGTGATGATGGAGGTTCTGGGCAGAGAAAGAGGGAGTGAGGTGCTTGGTCCTACACTCTCCCTCGATGACAGTAACTGCTGCGCTCACGGAGCGATGGCCTTTGCCCCAAACTCCTATCCTCCTTCCCTCCTCTCCAGCGAGGCCACCGCACAATGCCAGGAGAGGCATGCCGAACGCATCTTTGGAGCGACACCGCCCGGCTGCTTGCAGGCCGCTAATTAAAACGGGAGTTGATTCAGGGCGTTTAGCAATCCAGACACAGTTTCCAGACCACCTGCCGCCAAACGCCCTGGTTTCTCGAGCCGCCGTGGTGTCGAACGGGCCGGGTGGTGGAGCATCGCAACCCAGGGGCTCTCTCGTTGGCTTTGCTTTCTGACACTTCTGGCTCTTCCCTCTGGGGCAAACGGAGCCCCGGGTACGATGCAGCCTTGCAGACCCGGGGTTTAGCCACAAGACGGCGTCCCATCCGAATCGCCCACTGCAGGAGAGCCCTCATCCTGAAGGGCAGGGGCTTTCTCCACCTGCACAGGGGCAAAGCTATTAACAGACCACCACGGAAAGCGGCGCGTGCTTTCATGGTCCCCGACCATGCTGCCATCCAGAGAAAACTGCCTCCAGGGGACACCCCCCCCGGACGCCCCCCCCCCGTTTTTCGGCGGTGTTGGTTTTGCAGGTTAATTGAGCCGTCCATAGAGAGCCCGAGCAAGCCTCGTCAGGCTCTGCATCGGGATATCAGGTTGAATTTTAATAGGCTGCTCATTAATTTCGCCCTCCTCGTCTTAGGAGAGGGGCCCCCCCCCCCCTCCTCCTCCTCCTCCTCCTCCTCCTCCTCATCAACGTTTGTCCTTTCCAGGAAAACAAGGATTGGAACCAGTTGATTCAGGATGCCCAGAAGAGAGGCAGCATCTTCCCAACGTCCAGCTGCAACTACAAAGCCGTCGCCCAGAAAATCCTAAAGCTGAAGCGGGACGGGATCGGGCCCGGGCAGGCGGGCGCCTCGAGGAGCAGCAAGCCGAACGAAGGTGCCAGGGGGGATCCCCAACACCCCACGGCCCATGCGGGGGCTTTGCCTCTCGGCAGCAACGGCAGGCGGGCTCTGCCGGGACCTCCGGATTCGTCGTCGTCGTCGTCGTCGTCGTCTTCCGCCTCCTCCAAACACCACCCCCTTCCTGCCCAGCCGAAAGCCGTCCAAGAGAGACCCACGGACCCACGGCTGGCCCGGCGAGCCACGTCGGCCGTGGCGGCCAGCGCCTGCAAGGAAGGCTCGCTCTCCGGCCCGAGCTCCTCAGGCGCGGCCTCCTCTCCGGGCCGCGAGGGGCCTCCTGCGGCTCAAAGGAGCCAGAGCAACCCCTTTCCCCAGGCACCCTCCGGCAACCCCGCGCCGGGCGGGCACCCGCAGGCCCCAGCCGGGCCCGCCCGATTCCCCAGCGCCCAAGGCCACGACTTGAGGTTTCCCGCTGCTGCCGACGGGACCAAGGCTTTTGGCCAAGGGGATTCTCCTCAACCCATCAAGCCGAGTAAAGAGAGGGACTCTCGCCGGAGGACCGCGGAGGAGCTGCAGGGAAGCCCCGGTCTCATTGAGGCCAAACGACGCCGGACCTCCCACTAGCCACAGTGCGCGCGCACAGCACCCTCCGGGCACACAAGGCCCCTTGAGAGGTCACCTTTCAGGGGGGGTGTTCTTGGCCCCGTTCCTTCCGTGGGCTTTCAGGGCCACCACCTCCCGGCGTGGTTTTTACTTCCAAATCCCTCGGCCTGAGCCCAAGCGGGCGCTTGTGTACATGTTAGGAGCCCTGTATTTTTGTACAGCCGGAAGAAAGCCGGAAGGGACGTGATGGCATCCATGGGGAAACCCGTTGGCAGTCCGTCAAGATCCTCCCCACAGGAAGAGCTGGCCTGCTTGCGCCCCAGGCTTGCACACGGGGGGGGGGGAGGATCGGGGCCCTGGCGCGCTCGTGGAATACTTCCACGGGCGAGCACCACGGAGCTGTGGCTGCCGTCACGTCTGCTCTGGCTTTCACCATGAATTTGGCAAACCTAGTATGGCTTATTTCTTAAATCCACGTTGGCTCCGTTTTGATATTAGAGAAATATTGTTTCTTTCTTTAAAAATATATGTGTGTGTATATAAAATATATATAGATATATAGATATATATCTTTAAATTAAAAAAGAACAAAACCAACGCTGCACTTTAACTCCACGTGCCTTTCTCTCCTGATAGGAGCCTCTAACCAGCCCTTCAGGGTCCAGCCAATGAGTAAAACCTGGCGTAACGCTACTCTGTAAACACCTCACTGTAAATAAATGGAAGTGAATTTGCTTTTTTTTTTAAAGGGGGAGGGGAACCCAGCCCGGGCAAAACAAATTCAAATTGTTGTCGTCGTGGGATCTTGGAATTTCCTTTTCAGTTCTGGAAGTTGGCAGCAGCGTGGAGAAATCCCAGAAAAAGCGCTTCCTACAGTTTCACCTAAGTGCGTCCCTCTTATTTTTATGTCGAGGGGGTGGAGAAGCCTTCTTGGTGGTTTTAATTGTGGTGTGATCGGCCGTGGGGGAGAGAGAGAGAGAGAGAGGAAGGGAGCTGCATTCCGTATCATTTGGGGGCTTTGAACCATCTGGCCCTCGTTATCCTTCATTTATTGTTTGTTTATTGGAATTTTTATACCACCGCCCTTCTAGCAAATAGCTCTTATCCTCTTTCAAAAAGGAGAGTGTTGTTTTTACGGGCGTGTGGGAAGCTGCCTCGCGTCCCATCAGATCTTTGTTCAGTCTGCCACAGACGATTTTGAATCCTGGGACGGATCTTAAACGATACTGTCATTGAAACGTGCAGGAGCCTTGTGGTTCAACTGCAATACTGCGGCCAAAACTCTGCTCACCACCCCGGTTCGATCTTCGGTAGCCGACTCGAGGTTCACTCAGCCTTCTGTCCTTCCGATCTCTGTAAACTGAATACACGCCATGTGTGTGTGTGTGTGTGTGTGTGTGTGTGTGTGTGTGTGTGTCCTGTGTAGCCTGAATAACTAAGTTACTTGTAATCAATTCCTTCTCCCAATGACCGACGTATCGACGTTGCCCGTCACTGTAACGAGATCCTTTTGGAAGCATAACTAGTTATTTCCACCCTTCGGCCAGGCCTCGGCTGCCTCTCCCTTTCAGCAAGCTTTGGTGTGACGCCAGGAGCCGTCGTAGCGAACGATTCCCCCCCCTTCCCCGGCTGTACATGCGTTGCTTGAATTATTCATGCGGCAGTGACTCAGCTCTTCGCTCGCCCGCCGAACATGAGAACCGGTGACTCGGCGGGGAAAGCCAGCCTCGTGTCTCGGACGACACGCAGATTCCTGGGGGTGACGGCGGAGGGGAACACACCTTCCTTCGAGATCACTTTTGTTTTTAATTCCTTCATTCTTGGTTGTCGTCTCATCTTCCCAGCATGCCGCGACCCGTTCAGGCTAGCCCATTGTGTCCTTTCTGGTTAGTTGCTAGCGAACGGAACTGACTTGAGGAATAAATAGTTTCCTGTCCTTGACCTCTCTGAGTTCTCCATCCTTTTTGCTCCTCTTAGCAAGGCTCCCTATCTCTGAGCGTGGGACAGATCATGTCATCTGTCTGTTGAACGCCCTGTTCCAGAAGGCGATGCCCTCCGTGGCAGGAACGACCCCTCCGCCGTACGTCTTCTGAGCCTGGTCCGGGCACAGGGAGGTGGATAAAGTCCGTTTTATGTTCCTTTGGGTGTTTTACATTCCTCTTCCAAGAGGCTGCTCTGGAACCGCTCGGGTCCGACTTGACGGCACGGCGGTAGACCCACTTGAGCGAGTACGGTATAGCACAGTTAGGTCCCGGCCTGGAGTAACGCAAGCGCTCTTGGCCTGCACAGTGGGTGACACAAGCTTCTGCGGAATTGCCATTACCCCAGGTTGGGAACCAGTGATCTATTTTTATTTATTTATTTATTTATTTATTTTATATAGCTTGTATGCTACCCACTACCCAAAGCAGATAGGGTGGCCAGAACAGGACTCCTAAGACTCGTCTGGATCCCCCCCCCCTTTAATTGGGGCAAGTGCCATTGCTAAGACCACTCCGTCAATACCTCGCGTAGTTGAGAAGCCTTATTGGGGTCACTGCCCAGCACGCCAGGTGACCCTGCCGTTATTTCCCTTCGATGCCCAGCTGCTGAGACCGGTCCGTGGCACTCCGCGCTGACGGCTCCCATGAAATTCTGCTAACGTGGTGTCTTTTCATAGGATGCGTCCCAGAGGAGCAATCAGGGAGACGGGTCCTTGGAAGGGGACTCTCCGTTGGCAGGGCTCGCGAGTCGCTTCCAGGGGATTGTTCAGACAGGCAGAGGTGGATCACGAGACAGGCGGAATCCAAATCGCCATGGCCACCAAGCGGTTGCACCTGAACCCCTGGAGTCAGAAAATGTATGGTGGTTTCTAAGAGTCTTTTTTTTTTTAAAATCATCCGTCAATTCATTGCACATATAATGACAAAAGGAAAATGGAGACTTAGGAACAGTCCTTAAGAGCTTTTCAAGTTTTTGTGCTATCAGCATAAAACCTAAATGGCCAAGGAACTATTCTTTGTTTTTTGTCTTTTTTATGTTTATCAAGACAAGACACACACACACATGCGCACATCCCGTATTCATGGAGGATTTGGGCCCAAGCCTGTCTGTCCACCCCCCACCCCCACCCTGATGCTGAAAAACGCCAATGACAGAGAACTATTTTAATTGTGAATTCGACACCTCGTGTGGTCTCTGACACCCCCTAGCGTCCTGTTCTTGGAACTCCATAGTATATAAAGGATATTTTGGGTTTGTTCTTTTAATATTTTCACAGGGTGGATCAGTGAAGCAATGAACGCTGGTCCTCTGGATAAGTATCTCCGTGTGTGTTTGTTTGTGGGGGTGGGGGTGTTGCCGTGTTTCCAAGGTGTAACAAAAGATTTGGACGCAAGAGGGAACCAGGATGGTGTGTGTTCGCTTGTGTATGTTTGTTGGGCAATTTTAATGCCCTAAAAAGCCACACTGGAACAAATGATGGTTGTGACCAGGACAGTACCACACATTGTCCCCTGGCTACCCAAGCATATGGAATAATGCAACGCCTTCCTTTTAAAACGTAATTTTTGGGAGACCTCCCTCAGCCACCTGGGTAAAAGATAAAGTGCAGGTATTTGCCAATGTATGAGAGACTCACTGCTTGGAAAAACCAGCCCGAAGTGTTCCGTGTCTCTCTTTGGTTCTTTGATAGTGCTATGTTTTGCTTTCTTTTGGAAAAGCCACAGCAGATTCACGGAGGCCACGGCGTCACAGAAGGCAGGGGACGGAAAGGAAGCTAGGAAGAGCAATGAATACGTTGCTTTTACTTGTAGTGGGATTATTACACCATAATGCTTATGGTCAAATACCTAGAGGCTGCAGTGTTTGGTTGAGTATTATCTTCTCTTTCTTAGAGCCTTTGTAAATCCAAACAAAAATAATTCTCTACCCCCGCCCCATCCCTAAAAAATAATAATATTTGAACAGTAAACTAGACGGCAAAGCCTAGATAACACGTTACACTTTGGCGCAGTACGAAGCTGCCTCGTGGAGTCCCGGGTCTCGAGGGCGAGGAAAGGAACCGTAACGAAGACTCACAACCAAAGAATAAAAACTGGAAAAGAAGTACAAAAAACCTTAATAAATTCAGCAACTCGATTTGTAGGCCACGGTATAATGTGGGAGGGCCCCCTCCCGCCTGAAACAGGCCCCACGCCATAAAGGCGCCTAGATATAGTCTCCCAGGGCTGCCCCGCCTCGCCCCTGGGCCAGTTTCTGTAGCTGCCAGTCTTGGTTAGCAGTGCAATATTCCCTAGGAGGAGAAAGGAACGTGTCTTGAGTAGAATAGCGGAGCGACTAAATGCCGGAGCATTGGTGGCATGGGGTTTGGTTGGGGGGTAATTTTTGGCAGAATCCCTTCGGGTTGCGGACGGCGGGCCCCTGGAAACGGCACCGGGGGGGGGGAGGCAGTCTTTGCCACGTCTAGATGCACAAGTAGTGGCTTCTCCTGACCCCAGCTCCTGATTCTGACCCTCTCAAGTGTCTCCTGCTTCTGCAGAGCAGCCGTTTGTCCCTCTGGGGTCCCGGCGAGGGGAAGGAACGACAGACACCCCTCGACCCCTTCTGCAAGCCGTATCCAAGAAAAGCTTAGCACCTCCTCTCTTTTTCCATCCCCGTCTTCCTGCGGCGTTCGGGTTCAGGGCCGAACTCTTCGTGCTTTGGGGGGGGGGGAGCTTCAGAGATCCAGCAGAAATCGGATCTGTAGGCCAAGCGTGCTGAGCAGGAAGGCCACCGGGCTGAGGGAGACGCCAGAGGCTGCGTCACAGTCCTCGGTCTCCCCCTGACATTTCGACTGCTCGCACAAGACCCCCTTGAAGCCCGGCGGGCAGAGGCAGCGCTGGTTCTCGTAACAGGTGCCTCCATTCTGGCAGATCAGAAGCTCGTCATCACAGACATTGGCTGGAGAGGAGGAGGAGGAGGCAAGAGGGAGAACAAGGCCAGTCAGCTGCGGTCATTTTGATTTGATTCATTAATAAATCCGAGAGCGGGGCGCCACCAATAAAACTACTTTAAAACGAGCGAAAACTTCCCATTACTGTTTTTTTTTAAAAGGCCTGGAAATGACTTTGAAGCCAGTTCAGCGTTCCAGTTATTCCCCACCCCTCTTCGCCAGCAAATTCACAAGATGGGAAGCCAAGCCCTGGTCTGCTCAGGTGAGCAACCTGATTTTAACTTGGCGTCAAAGCGAAGTCAAGGTCAGTGCTGATTAGGCCTCCGAGCGGAAGGCTTTCCCTAACCAGGGTGGTACCCCTGACGGAGCCCTCCCTTGCGTCCCCCACATGGGGAGCCTCTCCCTAGAGGAAGGCTGCTCAAGCAGACTTGAAGGAGAGGGACACCCTCAATGATCGAGGACCCGCGGAAGATCTCGAGATTACGGAAGAGCTGCGTTTTAGCCAGAACTTCACAGGAGCTGTCCCAGGTGCTGAGCTTAGCTGGGGTTTAGGCTCAGCTCCCTGCCAAGCAAGGCCTGGGGAAGGGGTTGGTTGGGCAAGATCCAGCAGTTGAGAGATATTCCAGCGGCACCCTCTGCTCTCGGTGGCTCCTCGCAGTCCCCCCCCCCCGGGAACCCCCTTTCGCTTCTTCCAGCCCATTGACGGTTGGGAGGGATGGTACTTACGAGAGCAACCCTGTCTCCAGTAGTAGCCCGGCAAACACTCGTCGCATTTCGGCCCGGTCACCCCGCCTTCTTTGCACTCGCAGTAGCCTGTGTCGTTGCAGCGGTTGGCCACGGAGCCAACCCGGTTGCAGTTGCAATCTGGACCGGCCCGCCAGGGGAAAGAAGGAAGGAAACACAACACAGGTCAGTCCAAACCGGCGCTGAGGGTTCCTGCGAAGCTGGGCACAGGAGCCTCCGCGTTCAGAGGAGTCCAAGGTGTGCACGAGAAAGCCATTTCGCCCCAGGAGGAGGGAGTCACGGAGCCTTGTTTGGATGGAAAAGGTCGGCTGTGTTCTGGTCTATTTTGGTTCAAGATCGGCTAAGATCTTATGACACAGCAAATGGAACAAAACGTTCTCTACCTTCTCAGCCGTAAGGGAATTGAAAGTCCTGCGCTTTCAAATATCCCAGGTCTGTTGCGGCCAGTTTTGAAGACTGGGAAGGGTTTATCATTTGAGCTGCGAGGGAAGGAAGGTCAGCGCTGTTCTTTCAAGGCTCCAAAAGACCACCCACTGGGTTGATGCTTTGGCCCAAAGCATTTCCGTCCATAATAGGCCATTGCTGGGCTCCCTTTACGGGTCCTGAGGCCCGACATTTCTGCTTGTGTAAAAGAAAGGAAGTGCTACTCTTGAGTAAGACCGCCGTCCGGCTCGCTGCCCCTTCCACGCCCCCCCACCCCATGGCTTCCCGACTCACCGAGACAGACATTCTCGTCGTCCAGCTCCGCCGAGCTGTTGCGGTAGTACCCCAGCCGGCAGTGCTGGCAATGCTGGCCCCTCGTGTTGTGCTTGCAGCTGATGCAAGTCACCAGGTTGAGGAAGTCGATGAAGCTGCAGCGGTTGGAGTGGCCGTAGCATTCGCAGTCTGCGGGAGAGGAGAGACGGAGGGCAAGAGTGAGGCTCCGGGGTGTTATTACAGGCAGTAACCATGGGGCAGTAGGGTGGCAGCGCTGAGCAAGGGCATGCTTCCGGCCAAGAAGACAACAGGATGATCTGTTGGCTTCTGTGCGGTTTACTCAAGAGTCACGGGGGGGGGGAGTCCACTTGATATGGCAGGCCAACAGGAAACGAAAATTATGGCGATGCAGTGGACGATGGGGGAACTGGTTTCCCTGGAGGCGACTAATCCATTCAAAGCTTTAATCGGAACTTTACACGGGAGGGCAGAATTCGGGATGTTCGCTCGCTCCCGTGGGTAGTTCGGATTAAAACCCGCAGGCACCAGCCTCCGTTGTTGTGATATTAAAATGGCTCCCAGTTCTTTCCTGCTTGACTGAATAGCATTTGAGTCGAATCACGGACGGGGGCTTGATAGCTTGGATCCCCTTTTCCCAGCCTGCAGGTGGATTTTGTGACACAGCATTTTCAACTAGAAAAAAACGGGGGCTCCCTGAGTATGACCGTTCCCCTCCCCCCCCCCCCCATCCCATCAAACCAAAGGAATAACTTTGAGCACGAAGAGCAAACGTCATGCCATATTCCCAACATGCAACCGAAGCGTGCAAAGCAAAGGTTTCGGGCTTTGGCTTGTTCTTCCAAGTTCGACTTGGTCAGGGATGGAATGAAAGAAGCGGAAAGGGAAAAACCACATCGCCACAAAGGGAGAAGGGGCATGCAAGACAGGTGATGAAACAGGAGACCGGTGGGGCCAGCCTTCCCCTCTCAAGAGTCACCCAAGATGGAAGTTTGCTGTCTACTCCTGTTTCTTCCAAAACTGATTGCTGACTTCTGCCTCAGGTGCTTGCTACTGATTGGACTTTTCTGAGTCTCCCTCTTCTGAAGGTTTGCATTGCTTCCTATTTTCCCACGCCCTCCTCCTCCTCCTCCTCCTCCTCTTACCTTTAAAGGTTTCGATGGATGCCAGCGGAACGGAGCCGGATTTGAGCCGGATGAGTTTGGAGACCTTGGAAGAAGCTTGGGAAGATTAAAAGACACTGTATTTCCCCGGCTGTCATGTCACGCCCGAGAGGCCTCCTAAAACTACAGGGAAAGGCCTTGGAACCAAGGGCAACAGGAGCATCACCAGCACAGCCAAACATCTACTTCCGTAGCGCTATGCCACCGGGAACAACACTCTGCTGAGCCAGGTTTGGAATGTTACTTTGTGGAGTAAATGCCTACAAAGCTTCCAAGGGGTTGTCTGGGATTCGTCACAGAATAATAAAAGACTTTTTTGTAGCCACCTTCCCTAGTTCTGATACAGATCCAACCCTCTCTCTGTTTGTATGACAACACACACATTTTGTGTAAGAAAGAGTGCTACTACAAGTAGAACCGGGGGACAAACATCTCGCCTCCTCTTTATATGTGTCCCGTCAACCCCTGAGATACTGAACAGAGCCCTTACAGGCTGTTTCATGACCAACGATATGTTACCAAGTTGCACCCCAAAACCAGGCCTTCTCGGTGGTGGTACCCACTCTTCTAGAACATTCTCTGCCATTTGGTACCTGAGAGGCAGACACCCTGGTTGCATTTAACTCCTCTCCTGAAAACACAGCGGTTGGATCCTTCCCTCGTTCATTGTTAACTTTGTTTTACTGCCTGAGCATTTTTTCCTAGTTACTCGTGATCTTCTACGTTGTTTCAAAGCCATTGTACAGTACATTGTTTTCTTGTGGCAACTGAGAGTTACTTTAATGTCTACCACACAGGCATTTTGTTATCAAAGGGGGATACAATATGCTCCAAATCAAGAAGTAACACTTACTAATGTGCAAAACAAACAATGCAAGCAATACCCATTGCCATCTAACGAAGGCTTTTAAAAAAGACATCTAAAGCCAAAGTCTAAAATCAGGGGGTTTACGCATTACGTTTGCCTGTTAAGTTTACTGGTTTTACTCTAGATTCACCACCAGTAGCAGCAATTAGCAGCACGCCAAGGCAAGTGCTCTACCCAACTCAGCAAGTACACACCGCGTTGGAATTACCTGGTTTTTTGCCATGTTTTTTGACGCCGCCATAAGCCGGTTTGCTCGCTGGAGGAGCTGGAGGTGAGAGAACAGAGTGAACACCACCAAGGAATTTGTGGCCTAAATCAGTGCAGTGAGCTGAGGTGGGGATACCCAGCGGCTTGCTGACTATGAGACTGGGTGGCTCAATGCTGGCCACTGTCCCTCTTCATAGGTCAGTGATGGCGAACCTATGGCACAGGTGCCAAAGGTGGCACTCGGGGCCCTTTCTGTGGGCACCTGACATTGCCCCTTCGTAGCCGCCTGTATACAGGTTTAATTACTGTATTGGCACTTTGCAAAAAAAAAAAAAAAGTGGGTGTTGAATCGCAGTTTGGGCACTCGGTCTCTAAAAGGTTCGCCATCACTGTCATAGGTTAAAAGTGAACGTGGGCTGTTAAACGGTCCAATCCATCCCAGCCGTTCTGGTGTCCCCGTTTGGCCTCTGTCCCCTCTCCCAGAAGGCAGATCCTGGGAACACGCTTTTCAGTTACTGCACATCGGAGAGGGCTTTGATGCCAGCGAGGCCTTGGGGATGTCAAACCGGGGTGGCAGGCGAGTGACAGCGATTTGCCAAACTGCCTTGCCTCCCGGAGCACAGAGGGGTGCCACGGCAGAAGTGGGTCGGAGTCCTCAGCACCACTCGAGGGCTGGTGTGCCTGTTTCCTGGCAGTGGGCACCAGCAGGAGTGCGGCCACCAAGAACAGGTAGGCGAGAGAGAGAGGGGAGAAGCGCAAAGAAAACAAGAATGAGCAATGGGATGGAGCGTCCTTTAAAATAAAAAGGCCTGGCCGTATTTTAGACAGGTCCCTCTTAGCATCGTAATTGGCATCGCTGCTCAGATGTAGGTCTTGAAAATGCCTTGGTGCGTGCATCTCTGCATGGGACTCCTTTCAATAAGCACAGCATCTGGCTGAGGTTGTTCCCCCCTCTCCCCCCTGGGGAGACCCACTTTGCAACCCACAAAAGACTGGGTCGAGCGACACCTGCTCCACCCCGATGCCCATCAGCTAAAAAGATTGCTGCCTCTCCTTTTGTCTCAGCCAGGCTCTTGTCTCTCTCCGGAGGAGCGTCGTTTTGACAGCTGCGCTGGGCTCCTGCCAGAAAAGTTTCAGAGCCCTAAAGGGTTTCTCCTCCGTTGCTCCCAGCTTGTTAAGTGCCGTGAGCCTTGCAGAGGTGAACCTCGCTTCCCAGATGGTTTTGAAAGACGGCCTCGTCAGGTTTGTGACTTCCAGTGGCTGGAGTCCCAGCTGCTGTCATTTCTCCGAGAAATCTGGCTCTGCTTAAGTTACTTTCATTAAGAGGGTGTGACCTTATTAATTGATAAAGGCAGGGTCTCGCTAGCTCACCCTGTACCTCCTTCTCTCTTGGTTGTGCTGGCGAGGAAGAAGAGGGCAGGGTGTTTTTAAATAACTGAATGGAATTATGTCCCTCGCTTCTGAGAAATCAGGACCTGAAGAGCAATCTTTAAAATGATGACTATAATAGCGATGAACTACTCCACAGGAACTGGGAATGAAAGCAGTAACTAACAGCATTTTGAAAATATCAGGGTGTTTTTTTAAGCCTGGTAGGTTAAACCATCATTTGCCGTTAATACTGTTCTGGATCTGTCTTTCACCAATTGTGGTTTGGTCCAGTTGAACCAGTATACCTTTGTTGTCGCTGCCATCATTAGCCTGCTGTTTTACTGCAAACGTAATTAGCTTCCTAGGCCTGATACGAGGAAGGTGCCCAGAAATAGGGACATAAATAAATGTGACTTGGAATGGCGCTTCATCCCATGCAGGAAGCTGGGCACCGTACTTTGCATCGGGTCGTGGACACGTCTCTTTCTACTCCTTCTGGAGCTGCAGGCCTCCCCTGCCAAGGGAAGAGTCAAAGAATGTGTGGTGACAGATGAGGAAACAGGATGGAAACCGACGCATCTGCTTCGTTTTTCCCGCTTCCCCACAGGAGAGCAGAGCGATCGCCAGTCGTGAGTTATGCTTTCCAGGTGCGTCCATGTCTACCTTCGGCCGCCGAACGCCGCCAACCTGCCCGGAGCCCTTTGTCCTTGTTTTCAAGCTGCCTCCGGGATCAGAGGAAACAAAAACAGCTGGCCGTCCTGAGTTGATTTTGATCTCCCTTCCAGCACCAGAGGGCTCTTGAACAGGTGGTGGTCTCTGAGCCAGGTGGACCGAGTCCATGCGACTCAGTCAGGGCCACCTGAAGGTTGCTATGGCAACTGGCCGATGCCAGCTTCCCGCCTTTGATCATCCAGAGATTCAGAGAGGGTGACAGTTCGTGGCCCGGGCTCCTGCTGCTGGCGTTGACATGGTAGAATAGGATGTTGTTGTTGTTGTTGTTCAGTTGTTCAGTCGTGTCCGACTCTTCGTGATCCCATGGACCAGAGCTCGCCCGGCCTTCCTATCTTCCTGGAGTTTGGTCAAATCCATATTGGTTGCATCGTCTAAAAGCAGGCCTCTCTCATCCTCCCTCCAAAAGGGTGTGAGGAAGGACATTGGTCTGCCATCCTCGGGAGCCTGACACGAACCTTCTCAGCTGCTGGGGGTTTCCAGAAGGGCTAGACACTTCTTGCCTCAGCAGTGAACGCCCAAAGGCCTGAGCAAAATACATTTTGAGTTTGTCCTGTTCATCTGCAAAGTTACGATATGCACAAGGAGAGGACATTCTGATGGGTGATGTTTCCTTCTCTATGCGACCCTTACATGCAAGACAAGGGCCTCTGGGTCTCTCTGTCTGGCCCAAAATCAATGATCCAGATTTTGTAAAAACGGTCCTCGTCAAAACGTCCGTTCCTGCTAAGAATGGCTCCAGTTTCTGATCCTGGTCGATCCATCTTGCCTTCTGGGCACTTATTCAGCCGTATTATAAAGTGTTGTCAATGCCGATTGCTGAAGGACCCTCCGATTATATTCTTACTGTGATGATTTCGCTTTTAACATTTTAATCCTTCAGGACTATGGATGAGCGATACTGAGGATATGTGGGTCCAACTGCATTTCCCCTTAGTGCAGGCACACACAAACTTCAGCCCTCCTGATGTTTTGGACCACAACTCCCAGAATTCTAAGCTTAGACTGCGAATGGCAAAGGACAGCTCCATGAAGGTGTCTCCCCAATGTGTGGCAGCGGTGAAGAAGGCCAATTCCATGCTAGGGATTATCAAAAAGGGGATTGAAAATAAAACAGCCAACATTATAATGCCATTATACAAAACAATAGTAAGGCCCCACCTGGAGTATTGTGTACAATTCTGGTCACCGCATCTCAAGAAAGACATAGTGGAACTGGAAAAGGTGCAGAAGAGAGCGACTAAAATGATTACTGGGCTGGGGCACCTCCCTTATGAAGAAAGGCTAAAACATTTGGGCCTCTTTAGTCTGGAGAAAAGGCGCTTGAGGGGGGATATGATTGAGACATACAAAATAATGCAGGGTATGAGTAAAGTGGATAGAGGGAAGCTCTTCTCCCTCTCCCAAAATACCAGAACTAGGGGACATATACTCAAATTGAGGGCTGGGAGAGTAAGAACAGACAAAAGAAAATATTATCTCACCCAACGCGTTGTTAGTCTGTGGAACTCCCTGCCACAGGATGTGGTGATGGCATCTGGCCTGGATGCCTTCAAAAGGGAATTGGACAAATTCCTGGAGGAAAAGTCCATCACAGGTTACAAACCATGATGGAGATGTGTAACCTCCAGGGTTTAAACCAGGGTACTTCAAGGGCCAGATGCAGGAGAGTGGTATCAGGAGACAGATATCTAGTCTCATGCACTCCCAAACACATCTGGTGGGGCCGCTGTGAGATACAGGAAGCTGGACTAGATGAGCCTTTGGCCTGATCCAGCATGGCTCTTCTTATGTTCTTATGTTCTTATGTTCTTATGACTGTGAGAGTTGCTGTCCAAAACATCTGGAGGGCTGAAGTTTGGACATGCCTGCCTTAGTGACACTACAACCTAGTGATGGCTTGCTCTCCGTATAATTGTTACGGGGAAAAGTTGGGGGGCGCCCCCAGGGAAAGGCTCATTCACTGAACAAACTCAAGCAAACACGACTGGCAGACTTCAGTGACAAAAGACAAAAAAACTAGCCTCTCAAGGGAAAGGGTGTGATTTCATCTTTCTCAGTCTTTTTCTAAGATGAGCTTTGGGGCACTCGAAGTAGAATCGCGATCCATTAAATACCTAACAATTTGCGGCTAGGCCATAAAGAACTAAGGTCCGCTGCATGAAGCAGCTGCCTCGTGCTACCAAATGGGCATACCTGCTGGGTCCTGACAGGGGATCTGGAAGCAATACAGAACAGAAACAGGTTTTCATCAGGCCCATCTCTCCTTTGACCCCTGGCCTCGCGCTTTTCTTAGCACTTAACAGACGCGCAGCTCGAGAAACGATGGGCAAAATCTTATTTCTCGTTTTGATTATTCTTCTGCCCCTTTCACCTCTGTCCTTCCCTCCCCCCTTCCCCAATCTGCTGGGTTTTGCCAACCCACGTCGCCGGGTTTTATTACAACTTGGCAAGGGTGGCTTTTGTGGCCTCCGGAGGCTGGCAGCGCTCCAAAGGGAGACGAGGGAAGAAGTACAAAGGAGGAGGAGGAGGGGAAAGAGGTTTAAGAATCAAAGGATGAGCTAATTAGATTGAACCGTGTCAAACCAGGGTGGCCTGTTAGCCTAATTACGGGCTGCTCTCTGATTGTCCCATGGGAGGAGGGTGTTTCCAGTTTCCCCTGGGAGAAATCGCTTCTAATTAAAGCACGGTTGATCCCGAGATGCCAGCTGCCCAATGGACGGGCTTCCTCCTCACGTCCGTTTTGAAGTATGTTCCCCCCATGTGTCCTCCTGTGGTCTACAGATCAGTGGGCCACCAGCTTTGTCCACATGGGCACAGGTCCTTGGCAGGCGGCATGGCGATTCTCCCCATGCCGACGCCGGCATTGCATCTTCCCCAGGAGCCCTATAAAATCTCTGGTCCTCCCTGCAGAGTTGTCAGGGCCGTGTGTAACATTAGCAGCTCCTGTCTCCTGTGTGCCCAGATTAAAGCCCCTTATGTAACCACGGTCAGCCCACGGATAAAAATAGAGACATGTTTGCAGTGCGCCCAGTTTCACGACAAAGCTCACTGCCCAACTTTCTGACCAGACAAAATATGACACATTTCTTTAGAAATATACCCAAGTTGGCTGAATTTCGTTGCGGCTACCCAAGCCCGAGATCCAGGTAACCTACAATATGTTGAATATCCTACAAGCTAAGTTCTATGCCTCATTCTAGTGGTGTGTAACCAACCAAGAAGCAAACACCCATCCGCCTGATATCTACGAGCACCCCAAAACTCAAGGGAACTGAGTCAGATGAGATGAGAAGCTTATGTTTTCCACCCTTCTGTTCCCACCGTGGCCAACTGGTTGAGTTTAGGAAGATAGCCAGCCAGAAATGAGTACCAGCTCATCTCCGTCTCATCTCTCTCTCTCTCTCTCTCTCTCTCTCTCTCTCTCTCTCACACACACACACACACACACACACACACACACACACAGGGCCGGCGCTAGGGTTTTTTGTGCCCTAGGCGAGGGGTCGAGCGGCAGCCACGGCGGGGGGGGCAGCAGGCTGGGCAGCGCCCCCTGTCCATTTTGGCGCCCTAGGCAACTGCCTAGTTCGCCTTAATGGACGTGCCGGCCCTGCACACACACACACACACACACACACACATACATGGCCATTAGCAACCGGCCCTGACATCACCTCCCTTACCTCTGATGTTTTCTGGAGGTTCCTTTAGCACAGGCTTGGGTTTCTCGACGGCTAAACTTGGCGGGCTCTCAGTAGCTTGATAATTGGAAAAGACGTTTTATTTTTAAGGCAGTGCTTTTTGAGTTTTACAATACAACATTCTCAAAGACAACCAGAGGCCAAAGTTGGGCCCCTTTTTGGATGAATAAAAGAGTCCAACCCCACTTAAAGGAACACGCTGAGGATCAAGTGAGCTGGTTGTGTGCCCTTAAGGGGCCACCACATCTCAATGGGGAGTTAGCGGAAATAAACTGACATGTTTGTGCCCTATTGCAGTTCGCAATATTTGGCCAAACCAAGCTGCTGGCCGGCTGGATTCCTGAGAGGAGCATTCCTGGATATGGAACAAGGTTAGTTTTTTGTTCTGGTGGTTTTAAGAGCTCCCAAAATCTCACACTCATCATGGGAAGCTCATCTAAACTAAATAAACAAATAAATAAACAAATAAATAAATAAATAAATAAATAAATAAATAAATAAATAAATACATAAACACACACACACACACACACACAATGCTTCCCCATCTCTGTGTGTGTTTACTTTAGGGGGTTGAGATGCAAGTTGCTGTTCACAAAATGGTGTTCGTTTTTCCCACCAGAACAGACTGTGTTAGGATTAGAACACAAGCCCAAAGGATGATGTGTGTGTGTGTGTGTGTCGCTCTTTAATAAACACTCGGACAAAGAAACCACTCCCCCCCCACTACAATGACTTGTAAGCTCCTTGTTGTGCCATGAATTAACATCAGTCACATATGCACAGGGGAACAGAACACAGACGGAACAAAACATCGCCATAAAGGGAATAATAACCTTATGCTCTAAAGCAACTCCTAATCTACATAACATCTTCTCTTCCTGTAGACACCAGACGGGCTCTCGGGAGCTGGGGGGTGGGATGGGGGAACCGTGTAATTGCCATGACCCTCTCATGTCATTCCAGAAGCACGCCAACAAGAATACCCCCTCTCCCCCCCTCACCCATTCATCATCCCCCTTTTTTTGATGTCTCTGGCAAAAAACCCAGAGGCTCCATCCCACGTCCCCAGCTCCGACCAGCTGTGATCAACCCCTTTCGGCCTGGGGACCAGGAGAAAGAACGGTGGCACACAGAAAGCCAAGGGCACGTCCTACCACCACCAGCGCCACCAGCACCACCAGCCTGCCAAGCAGGACTCGAGACAATACCTACCTCCGTTCCCAGCCGGCGTCTTGGGTGGGGTGGAGCTGGCTTGTAAGGGGGCCACGCCAGAACGGCTGGTCACTTCTTCCAAGGGCAAGAAAAAAGAGCGATTACACTCAGGGGTCCATCCTCCAGGGGGAAGGCCAGGGAGTTTATGGTTTTTACACTGATTCCTCTTTGGGAATTAACACCCACCCACCCCTGGCTTCACAGCCGTCACCTCTCATCTCACTAAACCTAACCCCCCCCCCCATAACCATAAAGCATAGGCGGGCAATATCTGGGGTGGAGGGTGTGGGGGGGGGTTGCATATCTCCAACCCCAGCTCTGCAAAAACCCTTAAGCCGCCCCGAAACGTAACTGAAGTTGTAAAAATAAATTAAAATAAATAAATTAATTTAAAAAACAAGCAAGCTGGGGATTTTGTTTTGCTTTGCGCAGCTGGCTTTAAGAGCAGAGCTGCACGCGTGCGCGCGCACACGCACACGCACACACACACACACACACACACACACACACACACTTGAGCTGGGACTTTTTGTTTGGGAGGTTGGCCCCAACTCTTCCTCCCTGCCCCCCCCTTCTTTAGTGTGAATAATCTAAAAGTCAAGAAAACGGCTGGACCGCTCAGTGGTTAGTGCCTGGCTGTGAGCCAGAGGCTGGGAGTTCAATTCTGCCATGGTGCTTCCTTGGCAGGGTCTGGACTCCATGATCCATGGTCTGAGATGATGATGATGATGATGATTGTAATACCCATTACTCTGAGAAATCTAAAGTGGTAGGAAATGCCATATTTCTAGCCACTCCAGAAGGCTCATAAACAATTTAAAGGGTATAGTTTCCTTCTGCCTTTCCCCCACAACTAATCTTCGCTTTAAAGGTGGATAGATCGAGTCCCGTTGAACTGGGAGGCAGCAGCCAATGGATATTAATAGGGCATTAAGCTAGAATACTGGAGATGGCCCCATGTAAATTGGCAAGGGCTTAATTAGAGGAACAATAAAAAAGCTGCCCTGGAGGCATCTTGGCTTTCAAGTCCTTCACGCACCCACCTCCACCGGCTCAGCTCCAGCAGAAGGGGGGGGGGGTTATTAATTCACTTGACTCAGAGATGATGCTTCACTTTTGTGCCCGTCGGTTGCACGTCCTGGCTGGGTGGGCAGGAAGGAAAGGCGTCAGAACACCTGCCCACCCACCCCAAGCTGCTGTTTCCTGACAGTAGCTTACTTTATGACTGCTGTTTTGAGACAGTAGCTTGCTTTATGGCTTCTGTTTGTGACAGTATCTTACTTTATAGATACTATTTGTGACAATAGCTTGCTTTACAGCTGCTGTTGGTGACAATAGCTTGCTTTGTGGCTGCTGAATTATTTAATTTTTTTCCTCTGCCAACTGTGGATAACTGAATTAGTGGATATTGAATCAGTGGATAATGAATCAGTGGATACGGGGGTCTTACTGTACACACGACCAAATATTTCCCATTCGGGGCCTGCCTTGGGCAGTTAACAATACATTTTCTTTTTCTTTTTTCATATTGTGTTTCATGACAGCTGCTAGCAAAAACCATCGCAACATGCGGCGCAAGGAGTCCGGCTCCGAAATACCTGTTTCGCTCTGCTTGTCTTGGACAGAAACCGAAGCAGGCAGGTCTGGGAGTTGCTGGGAAGTAGCTGCTCGAAGGGTGCATGCAAACACACAAATACATGCATTAAAAAAAAGAGGAAGAGTGAAAAAAGAGGAAGTGCAGATACCCTAAAGAGAGTGTCAAACACCTTTCCAAAACTTGGAAGAGATTTAACGCCCTGTTTAACTACTTATGAAGTCTTTCATCAGGTTCTGGCCACAAATGTTCATGTCCACACGTTGGCCTCAGATACACCTTGGAGGCCGCATGTTTGGACGTTGCAACGGCAGACGGGTTCAGAACGGCAGGCATCCTGAAGCATCCCTGCCTTTCCATTTGCTTATGGGGTTGGAGAAACACCATCGAGACGGCATTCCATGCAATGCAATCCCAGAAAGTTCCCTACCTCTCTCATAAGGAAAGCCACGGCCATTCTCTAAGGATGGAAGCAGGCCATTAAAATCGCCCCCCCCCCCACCACTGGATAGGGCTTGAAGGGGTTGGAAGGAGATTGTTCCTGCCAGGTGCTGGCTTTCATCCAAGTCCTGCACACATTTAATTGGCTGTCACTCCCCCGGGATGTAGTCACACAACTAACTTCCAAATTAAGCATCTACAGGTCTGCAGCCCAGTTGATTAAGGGTTTATTAGCCACAACTAATTAGCAACGCACCTACCTACCCTGAGCTTTGGCCAACATGTGACATAGAAGTAGCTAATGGATTAGTAGGATAAAAGACGGCAGATTTAAATGCAACACATTCTATAGGCAGTCGACATCCTCTTAAGGCACAAGGTAACACAACGCTTAACACTTTATGAATTCTAGATCTGTCCGAAAAGCAGCAAGCTCTGGCTATGCGTAAAACGAAGCAACTACAATTAAGGCCTGCAAAGCTTGGAGATGTTCTACTCAGAAAATGCGCAGACTCAAGGAAGGGAAATAGAAGTTCTGAATTCCTGCATCCTCTCTAACCCCCCACATTCAAAATTGTTCCTCTCCTTACTCCAAAACTCACCAAAAGCAATAATTCACTGCCACTGTTGGAAGACACACAGACAAAAGCGCGCACAATCAGAGAGACTCTGCATAACAAAATTATTTCCTTTTTTCTCTGCTTTTTGGGAGGGTGCAAACATGGATAAGAATCACAATCAGGCTTGGCATGCCCCTCAAGGAGAGAACCCATACCAAATCCCAGCTGATGTTGGTGAGAGCGTCACTATCAAATCGAGCCACTAGGGGGCACTGGATTTAATTTCGGTGGCACTGGCTGCATTTGAGAAGCAGACGCCAAACGTTTCTCCCTTTCTATTCTTGGCTAATAGGGATCTGAGGCAACTCAGGTTAAACTGGAATGCATCAGAAACCCCGATTAACAGGGCAACATCGTACAACCACGCTCAGAAAGAAGCTTCGGTTTCAACGAGAGTTGCTTTCAGGTGTACAGCAACCATGCTCTAGATGCCCCCAGCATCAAACTCAGCACAGCCAACGGTTGGGGATGTTGGACACCTTCCCCAGCTACGTAGTCCCAAAACATAGCTGGGGAAGGTTCGACCTTATATTTCATCTGTGTACAATCTTTTGCCTGGGTACCTCAAAGTCAACTTAATTGCGTCAGATCCATGGCAAACCTTGTGAGGCTACAAAAATGGAAACAACAGGCCTAAGACCCGGATGTTGGTGGGTGCTCTCTATATTGATTTATATAATTATGCTTAGCTCGTGTTGAGAGAATCTATTTGAGAATCAGCGCTTGCCATGTTTGTGGGAATTCCCCAAATCCACCACTCTGAAGAGGAGGAAGAATGCTAGAATAAGTAACTCCTTCAAGCTCTACTGCAAATGCAAAAGAGGGGAGGCGAGGGGACAAGGGTGAGTCTCACCTTTTGCCTTATCCTCTGTAATACCTGAATAGCTGTACCAGAATATCATGCCTTGCGGAGGACTCACCCACCTCACCAACAAACACAAAGAAACCATTCTAACTGCAGCTGCTTCCCTCGGGGAAAAAGAGCTGTACGTTATTAATGAGCCCTGTCCCATCAATGCTTTGGTTCAGCATTAATTAGTCCGGGGGGGGAAAAAACCACCTCTTCTGCTGGCAAATGGAAAGACCCAAGCCGATCCGCTCGGTAATTTTTATCCATGCACAAGACGGGCAAAGCAGCAAGCACGCTAGACTACCGAGTCCTCCACCCACGAGATTAGGGTGGCTGGTTAACGCACCGCTGTACACAACAAAGCTGCGGAAGGAGAAGGGGAAGGGGAAGGGGTCCTCTCTGCCAGCTAGAAGTGATCTATCTGAGCACGTTTAGAAGGTTGGGTCAGGGTCGTGTGCCTTGCAGGCTACGGCTTGGCACCCACCTGGCTGCGGAGTGGTGGCAGGCCGGGTGGTGGCAGGGCTAGCAGTAGTGGTGAGGACGGTGGTGGTGGTGGTGGTGGAAGAGGTGGCCATGGTGGTAGGAGCAGCAGTGGTGGTGGTGGTGGTGGTGGTGGTGGTGGTGGTGGTGGTGGTGGTAGTGGTAGTGGTAGTGGTGGTAGTGGTGGTGGTGGGTTTTGGAGTTGTAGTGGTTGGAGCTGTCGTGGTAGTGATTCGCTTGGGTCGTTTGCTCGCTGACGGAAGAAAAACGGAAGAAAGAACTCATTGGATATTTCTCCGAGCACTGCTTCTCAAGTTACATTTGAAGGACGGTGTCAAACTACTCTCATGATTTAGGGCAGGGAGGAGATACAGGAAGCTGGACTAGATGGGCCTTTGGCCTGATCCAGCATGGCTCTCCCTATGTTCTTATGTTCTTATGTCCTGGTCAGGCATCTTCCCCCATCAGAGCCTGGACTGGCATTTTTACAAAAAGTAATTTCTCATCGGTGACTCCCTGGATTTCAAAAGCAGGTTTTCGACCTTCCACATTGTGCTCTCCAGTGCATTGCATTTATTTGTTACTTTCGGAAATAGGACAGTGAGTTTTCCAACTGCAGTGTAGCAGCGGTGTGTGTGTGTGTGTGTGTGTGTGTGTGTGTGTGTGTGTGTGTGTGTGTGTGTGTGTGTGTGTGTGTGTGTGTGTGTGTGTGTGTGTGTGTGTGAGGCATGGATTAAAGCAAACGCCATAGTGTGGTCTCTGGCTCCCTCTAGGGGCCAATTCTTGTAACTTCATGGTTAGAAACATATATTTCTGGGAAATTTTCTCTTAATGTTTTTAATATTTTCAGTCCATGGATAAATGAATCAGCGGATCCTGATTCCTCAAATAGGGGGATCCTAATGTATCTCTTGTTCTTTTTCTTTTCTCATATTTTTCCTCTCCTTCCTTCCTTCCTTCCTTCCTTCCTTCCTTCCTTCCTTCCTTCCTTCCTTCCTTTGCATATCTGTAGACTGCAAGTCACAACTGTTGAAAGTGATGTAAAATCTGTGTCTGCAGAACAACCTCACAAGAATCATGCTGCTATTTCCTCGCCCGTGCTTTCCTCACATCCCAATGCTGCTTTGAGAGGGTTAAATCGGGATGGGGATGGTGGGTTTTTTTTGGTTTTTTTGTTTTTGCAGAGGGGAAACCCTTACAAAATACCTGTAGGTTTTTTTGTTTGTTCCTTCGCTTGTTTTCAAAGTAAAGGAAGGATGGAGAGGAGGAGCGTGAGAAAGACAGAACAAATAAGTTACAATGAGCTACAAGTAACATCCGAAATACACTGCCTCTAACCTATTTGGGGACTTTGTGCGGTTGTGTCCAAATTTTCTGCGTAATATGCATCCGGGCTCCTTTGCAGACAAAAATAATCCAAAATACCTGGCAACCTTATCGATACACCCATTGCTGCATTGCATGTCGTAGAGAGAATTTGTTTTATAAGATCTCAGGCAGGGTGGTATGTTTTTACTTTTCTGCTCCATGTTTTAAGGGCTTTCTCACAGACTAGAGGAAGGCCAGAAGGCAGAAATGTACCACTTTCCATCAGAAGACACATTCATTAATAACACCATTAATAACACCGGGGTCATTATCCAAGCCACTGTTGATCTGGTAACCATGGATGCCAAATTCATATTAGACTAATGAACCTTATTGATCTGCCTCCCTCCCTTTCTCTCTCACTCTCTCACATGCGCACGCACACACACACGCGCACACAGAGATGTACATTTTATATTTTGGAACTTGTCTTACGGTCAACGTGGCTTCCTGAATTTAGGCAAAAAAAAAAGAGTGTTAACAGATAAAAAAGAATTGATCCCCAAAGCTCTCAGTATTTCTCTCACAAGCACCATGAGGTAGGAGCATCTTCCCCACCGCAGATTCCAAAATCACATTTGGAACAGTTTTTTTTTCCCATTAGCCATATGCCGTGATGCTTAATTACTCCACAGCGCCTTCCAACATTCAGATCCGGCGTCCAAACAGCAAGTAAAAAACAATCCCGCCACTCAGGACGGCTCTTGGCATTTGGGGGAGTCAGAACACCCTCAACGCACCATCTCTCCACCTTGCCTGGTTAAAGCACCGACAAAATCTGCAACAATCGCAATTCTGCAGAGGCAACAGGTGGGCTAGTCTGGAGAGGGACTCCATAATAAGGTCCTCAAGATGGACTTAGTCCTTCTCTCACTGGATTCAGCCGGACAACATTTTCTTAGTAATCACTATTTTCCTGGAGCTCCAGATGCTCTAAAGATGACAAAGACTGGGTGTGTTACTCAGAAATCTGGGACCATTTCTCTTCGGTAGAGCCGGGGTTTAAAAGAATGTTGATGATACTTCGTATGCGGGAAGAGAACTCCTGGACCTCATTAGCATTTTCAAACCCATCTTTTATTTTCTTCCTGGTACCTTTCTAGCGATCCGTTTGGCTGGGGGTGGGGGTCGGGTAGGGAGATGCCAGAATGACAGGCAATGATATTACAGTGGGACTTCCATATCCACGGGGGAATCGGTTCCGATCCTCCCCCTGCTGATGCTGAAAAATGCAGATAATAGTAAACACTATTTTAATAAAGCTATTTTTGCACGTATATGTTCCCCCCTGTGTTTGCAGACCCAAAGAATGGCTGTTTCACAAACACACAATTCTCTTCTCAGGTTACGTCCGTGTATAAGACGACATTCAATTTTTCACCTAATGATTTTAGTCAAAAATATAGTCTTATACATGGGGGGGGGGGAATAACATGGCCTCTGGCTCTCTCTAGTGGCCAGTTCTGGTAGTGACCCTGAGGAAAGGTATTTCGCTAGTGAATGGCCTGGTCTCTGGCTCCCTCCAGTGGGCAGCTCTGGTAACTTCATCTTTAGAAACATCTCTTTCTAACGAGCCTATTTAGTTCATCTGATGAGCCTAATTGAGGCCAGGGTGACTAGAGGTCAAAGCTGCCTATAAGAGTCAGGGTTTGCACCAGCTGCATTCAGACCGACGAAGCTGTTTGGATGAACAGCGAAACGTTTCTATCTCTCAAAAAGAAGTCCAGTAGCCATGACTCAACTTCCAGATAAACTCACCTGGATGACTGAGAATCTTCACAGACATATCTCTTTCTAGCACTTTTGTTTTAATATTTTCAGACTGTGGAATCTCAGCAAATCAGCAGATACGGGTCTCGTGGATAAGGGGGGGGGGTGTCCTGCTGTATTGAAGTCAAAGAGCTTTCTTTGACAAGGAGGGAAAAACGAGACACGATTCAAGGAGCAGATGAGTATCACCTGGAAGTTGCCAAACGACTGAGAAAATAGCCATTCATTTCCCCCCAATGAGAGCCATGCACCCAACATCATGCACCCAGTACGTCACCGTTCAACGTTTCAAGGTTCTTATTTTTTTCTCTCTCTCTTTTAAAAACTTACTGCCGAAGTTCGGAGCTGCACCTAGAAGGGATAAAAAAAAGGAGGAGGAGGAGGAGGAGGAGGAGGAGGAGGAGGAGGAGGAGGAGGAGGAGGAGGAGAAAGAAGAAATGAAAAAAGGTAGCAAACAGAATGATCATTGCTGCTAATTAAAAGGAGTTTTTCTTCCTGTGTACACAGACTGGCTAGGCCGTGTCAAGACAGACTGCTCAGGGCAACACACGGACAGAGGTCTCCCATCTGCATCATGAGCTGTGAACCGGTGAGCCGTAACCCACGAGCGACCTGACTTATTAACGCTCCCCCCCTCCTTGCCCTCTCTCTGAGGAGGGCCACCTCTTCCCATCATCTTTGGTGGAACAGCTTATTAATAAGAGTTACACTTCTGGCAAATGAAGTTTACTGGCGCTGAAAGGTGAAAAAGTTCAGGCAGATTGTTTTCGCCATAAAACAACAGCCAGAGGTGTGTGTGTGGGGGGGGGAGTATCCCGACACGGCTTATCAGACATCATGGCAAGGTGCTTAAGGATTAGCTCCACAGGGGCGCCCTGTCCCCTTGATATCAGCATGCAGCTAGCCTTGATTGTCTACAAAGCACTGAGAAGTCATCCAACATTATTCCTGATTGCTTAATCTCACACGGGAAGGAAGGAAAGAAGGAAAGAAGGAAAGAAGGAAGGAAGGAAGGAAGGAAGGAAGGAAGGAAGGAAGGAAGGAAGGAAGGAAGGAGCTGATGATAGATAGATGGAAGGAAGGAGCTGATGTTGGATGGATGGATGGATGGAAGGAGCTGGTGATGGAAGGAAGGAAGGCAGGGAGGAAGGAATGAACGAATGAATGAGGGAACGAAGGAATGAAGGAATGAAGGAAGGAGCTGGTGTTGGATGGATGGATGGATGGAAGGAGCTGGTGATGGAAGGAAGGAAGAGGGAGGGAGGGAGGAACGAAGGAACGAAGGAACGAAGGAAGGAGCTGATGTTGGATGGATGGATGGAAGGAGCTGGTGATGGATAGATGGAGGAAGGAAGGAAGGAAGGAAGGAAGGAAGGACCGACAATATTAGCCATTCCAGAATTTGCACGGCCTCCAACTTTCTTTATCTATATGCAGAAGTCCAATTTTCCTTTCCTCTCGGTTTGTTTAAGGCAGTGGCTCCCTATTTTTTTTTTCAACTTGCTCCTCCTTTGACTCAATGGCTGCCCTTCCCTAAGACCAAACTTTGGGTGAGGAGGGGAAGGAGAAAGGGAGAAGGATAAGAAGATTCTGCCCAGGCCCCTGGCTGGTTTGGAGGCACCCTTGGGGCGGGGGGCTGCCACGGTGCACAGTTTGGGAGCTACTGCTTTAAGGTTTGGGACATCTCCGGGCGGCTGGGAGGGGGTGCAGGTTCTGTCCCTCCGGTTCTCAACGCGAGGGGCAAGCCGAGTGTAGAAAGAGAGGCACCGCGCCAGATCATAGGAGCACGCCGCAGTATCTGACAAGCACGTCTGCCTTCAAAGATCCCCCGCCTCCTGTTCGTGGCAAACGCAACATCCTCCTGTCATGGCCTTTGGAGCCTAGCTTTTAGCTTTGATCATCCTAAAGCCAGCCAGCCCCCCCCCATTTCTTTCTTTCTTTCTTTCTCTCTCTCTTTCACAAAGATGGAAAGCAAGGACAGAACGGAGTGGCATCTCTGGGAAGACTTCAGACAGTGACGCCTGCTTCAAAGGGCAGTGGCGTGGCACTTGCTGCAATTTTTTTTATATACTTTTTATTTTTGACTTTTTGAAAATTTAACATAATACTATAACATAAACTACATTAAAGAAAAAACATTTAAAGACACAAAAACAAGCAGACAAAAAGCAAAGGTCAATACATCATAAGATCATATAATACATCCATTATAAATTGCCTTATATATTTACAATGAGTCAATAAAGGGCTTCCCTATATCTATATAGATATCCTCTCGTAGTTGCTTGCAAATTTTATGCCACTATATATATATATATATTAGAGATGGGCATGAATAAAAAAAAATGACGTTTCATTTGTCGTTTGTCGTTTGGAGGGTCCCTTTCTGTTCCTTTCCATTTTTCGCAAATTTTTGCAAAAAATTAGTTTTCGTTTTCATTTGTTTCGTTACCATTTTGTTGCCATTTATTTCAATTTTTTGCGATTTTTTTTTTTAGCATTTAAAGCAGTTCACTGTATTGCAGTAACGGAAATGAAACACACGACAAAATTTCCGGTGTTTCTGTTCGTTTCGTTTCATTTTGGAGACAAAATTCATTTGTCGTTTCGTTGCGTAACGAAATGAAAAAAACGAAAACGGAAATGAAAAATTGTTCGTTTCATGCCCATCTCTTATATATATATATATATATATAAGAGTTATATAGAGTTCGTCTGAAGATAAGCGGGGTATAAATGCAAAAATAAATAAATAAATAAATAATATATATATATATATATATATATATATATATATATATATATATATATATATATATATATATATATATATATATATATATATATATATATATATATATATATGACACGTCGTGAGATCCTCACCCTAATTATTACTTGTGATATAAATCCCACCGTCTTATTTTCAGCTCTGAATATCCAGAGGGCATCAACTGGCCTACCCTAGAGGGTGAGACCTACGTTACATTTTCAGAGCGGAATCAACGTACCCAGGATTCTGACTATAAGCCGCCTGGCTCTCGGACAGTTACTTACAAACGTTCGGAGATCCGTTGGGTCGAGGGAGGTATGAGCCGGCGCGCCATGATTTGCTGCGGAAGTTTTTCTTACACCGGCCGCAGTCTTGCCCAGTTGTGTTGTGTTCGCACTCGCACTGGAGGCTCCCTTCTCTGAAGGTGCACAGGTTGGCGTGGAGGTTGCACTTGCACCTGCGAAGAGGGGACACGGAGAGGGGACAAGCGGTGACCGCCCTCGTTCGGTTCGTCCCACGCCTTCCCCAAAAGGCACCCGGTGCTCTTTCCCTGCTGGCAACGTCACAGAACTTTTGCAAGACAACTCCTCCACCCACCCATCTGTCCACCCAACCCTGAGAAATTCCCTCAAGCCGCAGGGAACAGCAAAGAGGGAGAGGTCTTCCGATCAGCCGTGCTTACAGCTGAAGTCTTGTGTCTGAAATGAAACCGCGGAATAAAGCCTGGACGTCGAAGATCTCGCATGCTCTCTCGTCGTGGAATTACAAAGATAGAAGCAATCTGTCTAGCACAGGCATGTCCAAACTTCAGCCCTCCAGATGTTTTGGACAGCAACTCCCACAGTCCTTTGCCACTGGCAATCTAAGCTTAGAATTCTGGGAGTTGTGGTCCAAAACATCAGGAGGGCCGAAGTTTGGACATGCCTGGTCTAACACCTAACTTCCTCCTCCACAGTCGATTGCAAACGGCACACCACAACACCTCCATCACTAATGACAACTGAGGAGGGACAGGATCCGTTCTTGATCTTTCCAGAGGGCAGCACAAGTAACACTGGGCTCAAACAACAGGAAGCCAGATGTAGGGTGAATATCCAGAAAAATGTCTTAACTGTATTCTCAAAGGCTTCCCTGGATGGGATCTGATAGCTGTTGGGAGTTTTTCGGGCTGTTTGGCCATGTACCGGAACGTGGCCAAACAGCCCGAAAAACTCACAATGTCTTAACTGTTAGAGCTGTACGACAATAGAACCCATGACTTTGAGTGCTCCAACGTTGGAGGCCTTCAAGATGAAACTGAGCAACCAGGGGGTTTGGACTTGATGGCCTTAGAAGTTCCTTCCAACTCCCATTATTTTAGGTTTCTAAGGAGTGGGGTTTTTTTTTAATTGTAATTTTAAAAACATGATTCATTCTGGAGGCATTCAAGAGGAAATTGGACAGCCATCTGTCAGATCTCTTTGGATTTGGATTCCTGCCGTGTCTTCTAGGTCCCTCCCAACTCAATGATCAGCCAACTTATGATCCTTGTACAGCCACTTCCAGATAAATATATGTAGGAACAATCTGGAATCTACTCCTCAATGGACATGATCTAACCCATTGATCTCCTAGTAGAGATGGGCACGAATCAAAAAAATTGCATTTCGTTTGTCGTTTGTCGTTTAGAGGGTCCGTTTCGGTTCGTTTCTGTTTTTCGCGAATTTTTGTAAAAAAAAATTGTTTTCATTTTCGTTTGTTTCATTACCATTTAATTACCATTTATTTCATTTTTTGTGATTCTTAAAGGATTTTAAGCAATTCACTCATATTGCAGTAACGGAAACGAAACGCACGACAAAATTCCTGGTGTTTCTGTTCGTTTCGTTTCATTTTAGAGACAAAATTCGTTTGTCATTTTGTTACGTAACGAAACGAAAAAACGAAAATGGAAACGAAAAATTGTTTGTTTCGTGCCCATCTCTACCTCCTAGATATCGGTGAAAGAGATTTCATTGCGTACACCAATCATGAGTGAAGTGACGTGGCTTTAAAAAAAATGTTTTGCCTGGTAAGAGGTCAAAGAAAGAAATCATGACAATTAAAATCCACCCTGTGGACCCAAGACAGCTAAATTTGGGGCTGTGGAAGTTAAATGGGCATCAAACTGAGGAATATAGATTCATTCTGTGGTGACTTGGCACTTTCATTTCCTCTTTTCGTGTTCTCTTCACCAGATTAAATATGCCCGTCCCTTCAACCTTTCCTCACAGGATGGATTGGCCGCATCTCTGTGGACCAGGCGATGTTGCTCTCCACTGAACCTCTGCCAATTTTCCAGTGCAGCATCTGATACTCCAGATGACAAGGGGGTAAAGAAATGAATAATGCTCAGGTGTGAGGAGGCAGCTAATCTGATCAATTCCCCAAATCGTATTAAGATCTGGATTCAAGCTCTAGTTGGAACAGGCAAGAGAAAAGCCATAGTTTAATTTTTTAAATGTACATCAGAAACAGATAACAGTATTCTCTTTGTTTATGTTATTTCACCCACCTTTATTTTATTTCACCCACCTGTATTCTTCAACCCCCCACTTTATAGACTACCTTCTCTTCTGGTTAGCATTAAACAAATCCGAATCCTTTGGGGATATTAGGTTCTATCCTCCTTTCAGAAATGCATTACAAGTTTTAGAAACTCAAGGCATGCGTGTATTGACCCGAATGTGGCTGAATGTTAACAAGGTTAGTATCAGAAACAGAGAACGGATTGCAAATGTGATGGGCGTTGTAAGAAGAAAAATTATCTGATAGTCACTTGCAGAGGCATTGATTATATAATTTGGGAGATCAATTATTGTTGTAAAAGCCTTTGACACGCTAAAGGAGTTGGTGTGTCCAACACATGGAGGTCACAAAAGAGTAGAGCACTGACATAGCTGTGTTGGGAGAAACTAAAGTGATGTGCAGGGAGGGAACTGATCTCATAGAATCGTAGAGTTGGAAGAGACCTCAAGGGCCATCTAGTCCAACCCCCTGACATGCAGGAACCCCATCACAATATTTCCAACAGATGGCCATCTAGCGTCTGCTTAAAAACCTCCAAAGAAGGAGACTCCACCACCCTTTGTGGCAGGATATTCCACTGCTGAGCAGCTCTAACTGTCAGGAAGTTCTTCCTAATGTTCAAATGGAATCTCTTTTTCTGTAGTTTGAAACCATTGCCCCGTGCCCTTGTCTCTGAAGCCATGGAAAGCAAACCTGTTCCCTCTTCAATATGACATCCTTTCAAATATTTAAACATAGCTATCATATTCCCCCTCGGCCTTCTTTTTGAAAAGCTAAACATTCCCAGTTCCCTAAGCCGTTCCTCATAAGACATTTCCCTCAGACCCTCAACCATCGTGGTCACCCTTCTCTGCATCCGTTCGAGGTTGTCAACATCCTTTTTAAATTGAGGTGCACAGAACTGGACACAGTACTCCAGGTGGGGTCTGACCAGAGCAGAATAGAGTGGTACTATCACTTCCCTTGATCTAGTTCTGTTGATGCAACCAAGAATCACATTGGCTTTCCTGGCTGCCACATCACACGGCTGACTCATGTTCAATTTGTGGTCCACCAAGACTCCCAAATCCTTAATGCAAAAGAGGGGTGTTCGTTGCATCTCTGAGCTGAAGGATGCAACGAAACCCCCCCCCCTCGTTGGAATAAAAGGTCCTCGTAGGCTGATGGGAAAACACGTCTCTTTCTGCACAAAACCACGGTGAACAGTTCATTCTGCTCACAATACTTAGAGTTGTCTGAGACATGAGACATATATCAAGACTGCCTAATGGGAAAAAAATAACAAGAAATATAGGTCAATCATGGTAAGTGGGCGATGAGCCGAAGGAGCTGACGGTTAATGCATTGCTGAGCAACCTTGCCTATTCCTCCGTAAGAAAGAATAGAAATCCAGTGAGATCTTTTTAATCCGGATGCTGGACTCCAACCTCCCACCCACTGAGTGGAGTAGAAAGGAGAGGAGAAGGTGTGTGATTCCCCCCCCCCCTTGGTGTTCACATGATCAAGGATTATAGCTTAGAGGGGTGAAAACCCCATGGGCGGACAGGGGAGGATTTGGGAAGTGTGCAGAACATAGGGAAGGTTGGTCAGCCAGCCGGGGACACCCTGAAAGCCAGATAGATGGATTTTCCATCCCGACAATAAAGCCTTCAAAAGGCCTCAATGCTGTTTGTGATGGATTTGGCTGCTGATGGATTTTTAATAGCAACCGTTTTTCTAAATCTCACTGGACTTCCTTGCTCTTCTTATCCGACCCACTGTGGACTCGTGACGGGCAGTCCGCCTTTCCTGTGTCTCTCACAAACCAAGGGATGAGCTCTCCTCCTCTCCCTGATCTGGAAGGGGACGAGGGTCGCAAAGGACAGATTCCACCTTGGCAGCAAATAGCTGCTGAAAACACACACACACACACACACATGCACACTGCAAATGTTGTTGGTTTTTTAAAGGTAATAGAGAAGGTGGTTCTAAGCAGCTTGGAAGGCCATGAGAATCACACTCAAATACTTGGAGGAAAAGATAAAGGTAAAGGTTCTGCCAACACATATGTGCTAGTTGTGTCAGACTCTAGGGGCGACGCTCATGTCCATTTCCAAGCCAAAGAGCCAGTGTTGTGCAAATCCGTGGCCATGTGGCTGGCACGGCTGAACATATTGTGCACTGAACACTGTTAACTTCCTGCTTTTTATGGCCGTACCTGTTTATCTACTTGCATGTACATGCTTTCGAACTGCTAAGTTGACAGGAGCTGGCGTTAACGGCGGGAGCCTGCCCTGCTGTGTGGCAACCGGGATTCGAACCGCCAAGCTACCGGCTTTGCAAAAAGCAGACAGTCTGACGAGTAAGGTCAAGAGGACTCCTGATCGCCCTCTTCCAGATTATACAAATGGAGTGTGCTCTGTGCATCAGCACTACAGCAGCTTCTCCCATCTGCCCCCACGGAGAGGCATTTTCTGCACGACCGTCTTCACCCCTTTGAATAGGCAATGGCCAGTACGCAGGTGCCAAGGAGCCTGGCTTTGTGAATTATTGAACACATGCAGCGCATCACCTTCCTCTCTCGCTTGGCGATTTCTTTTTTTAAACGGGGGAAAAGCAAGCTGACGCAGGGTTGTGGCAGGTCATCGCCTCAGCACCTAACCGGGAGGAGCGGGAACAAAAGCGGGGGGGGGGTGAGGGAGGGCGAGAGAGTGACACTTGCCTGCAGAAGCAAAACACGATGCCCTGAAAACATCAGGACATCAGCAACGGGCGGAGAGGAAGAAACTTTAGAGGTGACCCTGGGTTTGGCACCGGTGCTTCTGAGGTCGCCACAGACTGCAAACTATTCCTGAGTCAGCAATGCGGCACAGCAGCGAAAAGGGCTAATGTAATTCTAGCTGGCACAAACAGACGTATAGAGAAGCAACAGCACCGCTCCATTCTGCTTTGGCCGGACCTTACCTGGATTGCTGCCCCCAGTTTGGGACGCCCTCGTTCAGTGGTGGCGAATCTTTGGCACTCCAGATGTCTTGGACCACAACTCCCAGAATTCCGAGCCTAGGATGCCATTGGCAAAGGACGGTGGGAGTTGTGGTCCAAGACATCTGGAGTGCCCAAGGTTCGCCACCACTGCCCTCGTTTAAAGAAGTATGATGGAGAAGTCGGGATGTCTAACCAGGTCGGTGGCCAAGACGTCGAAAGGATCTAGTAAGTCCAGCCAGGGAAGACTGAGAGTGATAGGAAAGCCATTTTTGAGTATCTGAAGCAATGGCACATGGAAGATCTTAATCACGAATCGTCTCATCCCAGCCCTTGTCATTCGAGGAGGCACAGGGAAGAATCCTTTCATGGGTTTTTCAATGATGGGAAAAGAGATCTTGACTAAATATTAGCAAGACTGTCTTGACAGAAGGATCTGCCTGAAGGATTGTGTCGGAAGGCGTTTTTTTAAAGAAGGAAGGGCAGAAATCTTTCAGGAGTGCTTTAGCGGTGGATTTCCAGAACTAGCTGACCTACGATTCTCTTATTCATTGGTCTGAATACTTGTCCTCTACCCAGTCCTCTCTTGACTGAGTTGCAACTTTGGTTTTACAAGGGGCGCCTGTTTTCAGCTAATAAGGTCTTGCAAACGGTCTTAGCTGGCCCCTGGTACGACCCACATCTGTTTTATAGCATTTAGGGACGCCCAGGTAACTTTTCTACCTTGCCTGCTGCAGTTCCAGGTATGCTGTTCCTCACGGCCAGGGTCCCATCTGCAGGGCAGAAAAATAAATTTCCCTCATTCCCTAGGATCAATTTGGCCAGAGAATTGCTTTCCGAATGCGACCTTTGAGAATCATCAATCTAATCAGAAAACGATAACCTGCGCAACCTGACCCGGCAACGAAGCACTTTTCAGACCAATCAATCAGGATGCATTATTTAATAAGGAGGGGTGGAACGGCCCCAACCCCCCAACCCCCCCGTGGCTGACAAGCTCTCGTTGTGTCGCTCGTGATGCTCCCAGGGGTGGGGTGTGGAAGCTTTCATCTGCATCCCCTGCATGGTCCCTTCCTCAACTGCTGGCTAGAGAGCGCCTTAATTCATTCTTTCCCAAGTGTCTTTCTGCCACAGCCTGACTTAGCAGACGCTGTCTGCTTAGGAAAAAAAAAAAAATTAGCCAGCGATAGCGAACTAGCTGAAATGCAAATGAGATTAACGACAGGGAGTATTTTTCTGGAAAGGTTCCAGAATTTGTTACCCCCCAAAAAGGGGGACTTTTCTGATCTGAGCCTGTAGGTCCCTTGTCGCTTTTACCAGCTGACTCTGCAAGAGAGGAACTAAATCTACTGTATATCAGCTTTCCAGATTTTGTCTCTTTTCATGCCTGAGGAGGGGGGGGGGGAACAGATGCTGCCCTATGCAGCCAAGTCAATGTACAAAAAATGGTTGAACCCATTGTTATGTCTCCTGTACATTGTTGTGTGTCACTGAGCCTCATGGCGCAGGGGTTAAATGCCTGTCCTGCAGCTAAAACTGTGCTCACAACCTGGGATTCAATCCCAGGTAGTAGCCGGCTCCTGGTTGACTCAACGTTCCATCCTTCCTAGGTCAGTAAAAATAGGACCCAGTTTGTTGGGGGTGGGGGCAATGTGTAGCCTGCATACTACAACAGTTAAATTGTACACCGACCAGAGACTACTTGATGTGGTATGGGGCAGAATATAAGCAGAACACTTTCCTTTTCTACTTTGCTTGGGGGATGATCCTGCGTTCTGACCTTGTTCTCGGCCGGTCTTCTCTTTTACTGTTTTGGCAAATGGTTGGGGCGTGGAGCTCCAGTTTATGGAAAGGAGCCACCAAAGGGTACAGAAAAAGTAAAAAAAAAAAGATTGGGAACCAGTGCCATAGATCAGGGCTGTTCAACTTTGAACAGGCTGAGGTCTACTTTTTCCAGCCCAAAGTGCCTGAGGGCTACTACACTAAAACCTCTACTTACCAATTGTATCCATTCCAAGCACATGCTCAAAAGTAAAAATTTTGTAAGTACAGCAGTGGTTTCCTATAGGAATGCATTGAAAACCAATTAATCTGCTCTGGAGGGAACAGATTTCAATGCGCCATGGCCCTTGAAGTGCCCCACTCAGCTGAGACGGTGGGCTGGCAGACCCAGAACTTTGCTGGGGCAGTGGTGGTCCTTGGGATTGGGGGAGGGAGGGGTGGAGAACTTATCCCTTCCTTTTTTTTTTCTTGATGGCCGGTGGGCTACTTTTGAACCCTTCGTGGGCTACCGGTAGCCCGCGGTCTACCTGTTGTGCAGGCCTGCCATAGATTAATGTAACCAGCTCTCCATTGTTTTCTCCTAACGTGGTTAGGACAAAACAGCATGGCTGGAGGCAAAAAAAAAAGACCCAAAGTAGAATGAATGCTTATGCATTTTTTTACCGCAAAAGCCTCTAGCAATCTTGAAAGGACGTGGCAAGTTCCAAAGCTGCCAGTTGAGCATATGTTTCGGCCCCGATCTGGATGCCCCTGGAGCGCTGTGGTGAGGGACAAGGGCATCCTTCTCTGGGCAGCCACACGCCACATCTCTTCCTCCGAGACAGCGTTTTGGGGGGGTCGGGTAGCAGGAAGAGAGGCGCACCAGTGCCAATCCCGTGGGAGAGGAGAGGCGAAGGGGAGCTTGGGGTTCTTAGCAGGTAGCCAGAAGAATGACAAAGGGTAAAGGAGACAACCAGCTATACGGGGGACTTCTAACAAAGCCCACAGATCCTCCCCACTTCCTTATGTGGGTTCTCTTTCCTACAGCCACAGCATTTGCTCTCCAAAACGCCAAGGGAAGGAGTCTCTTTGGACCCGAATGACTGGTCTTTTGGCATGCCCTATTATTGGTTTTTGTTTTCCGTGGCTAGACGCGGGGCCTTGGTTTCAAACGACAGGAAAATGGGTTCCATTTTGTTCTTTAGGAAGAACTTCCTGGGGCAATGGTTTCAAACTACAGAAAAAGAGATTCCATTTGAACATGAGGAAGAACTTCATGACAGTTAGAGCTGCTCGGCAGTGGAAGATGCTGCCACAAAGGAGGGTGGTGGAGTCTCCTTCTTTGGATGTTTTTAAGCAGAAGCTGGATGGCCATCTGTTGGAAATATTGTGATGGGGGTTCCTGCATGGCAGGGGGTTAGACTAGATGGCCCTTGAGGTCTCTTCCAACTCTATGATTCTATGTTATCAGAAAAGACACTGGAGAAGCAGCTTCAGTATGAAACAGATAATTGAATGGCCATATCACAAAACCGCTCTCCTCTGTGTAATTGATGGGTCTTTAATAACTCTTAAGGGACCAGGCGTTTAAAGGGAGCTCTTTTATCCCAGTCCCCTGGAGAATTTTTTTTTTTTTGGCTGGTCTTTCCTCCCTAAGAAATGCCAATAAATATTCCCACCCGTGGCCATTATCACCACCTGTGCCCTCTCGAAGGCATTTGCAACCTATGACTCAAAAGCGCCGCTCCGGCCCCATCAACTCTTTACAAGCAAGTGCCTCCATTCTGACATTTCTTTCCAAAAGGTTTCGACCAAATTGGCAATGCATGTAGGAATAGAGAGGGGGTGAAATCACCCCACGAATACTTGCGAAAGAACCCTGGCAAGTTTTGATTTTTTTTATTTTAAAAGAAGAAAAGGTGGATGTAGTGTTTGAGTGCTCAAGGCTACAGCTGCGCCTCTAAAACCTGACAAAATAATTGCTCCATTCATCAACAAGGAAAAAAGAAGGCTAATGGAATAACACGCAGAAGACTGGATCCTCACAACCTCTGTGAGGCAGGGTGCTACACGCTGTTGGGGCAGCATCATTTAATGTATTTATCAGTTAGGAAGCAAGGGGAAGGAAGCCAGTTGTACTTTTGCCCAGAAATGTGGACTTGAGTTGCAGGATTCGCTGTCAAGTTGGATTTTAAGTCGCACCAATAACACTGAGAGGTTACTGCTAAAATTGTTATTTTTGTGTGTGTGTTCAACAGGAGGAATGTGCCTAATCGTTTAATGTAATAATTCGAAAGGAATGGTAAGACCTTTAAAATGCTACTTCCGAAATGTTATTCTTAAGATGCGTCATTGACTTAACCTCTTCTGAACGCACAAGTAGCTATTTCACCATTAACCCATTAAATCTAAGGCATTATTTCCAGGGCCTGGCATCAAACCCAGCCCCGCGGTAGCCAGGTCATCTCCACCAGAAGCTGTCCAACCTATGACTGAACATTTACAGCGAGACAGAGCCCACCCCTAGGTAGGTGGTGGGACTGTCAAAAGGCTCATCCTATTTGTTGTTTGGCCATTTGTACGCTCCTTTCAAGTGCCTCTATTGGGAGGATGGCAGGATATAAATAACGCAGACAAATAAAGTAAATGACCAGCGTTGATGGCCGAAAGCCAATTATTAATCTTAACTAAAATCAGATCTGCTGGATGGATATGTCTGTGAAGATTCTCAGTCCTCCAGGCAAGTTTATCTGGAAGTTGAGTGATGACAACTGGACTTCTTTTTCTTGAGAGATTGAAACTCATTCAACTGACGAAGCTATTTGGAATAGCAGCAAAACGTTTCAATCTCTCAAGAAAAGATGTCCAGTTGCCATGACTCGCATTCCAGATACTGGAGGGATAGGATTTCTTAAATCAATACTAATGCAAGTACCACTAATTTGGTGGGATCACTCTAAAATGGGTCTAAGATTCAGCCCAAGCCATTGCTATTTTTATGTAACAACAACATTTGTTGCAGTGGTGCCCTCTGGATCAGCAAAGAAACACCTTTGCTTTTGTTTATGTGACATTGCAGAGATATTATATCGTCTCTCCTCCATCTTTCCATCTTCATGATACAGACATAACTTTTCCTTAGAGACTGATCCTCTGGCATTTACCTGACCGAACCAATTTCGGATCTATTTAATCACCCAAGAGCAAAAACCAGGAAAGGTAACTGCATTTCGCCTTGCTGATTAACTTGGAAGCACAGATTCGGTCAGCTCCTATAGAAATAGGAACCCAGTCAAATTCTCTCCCATCTGATTTTGCAGGCTCTTAGAAACGCAAACACTGTACGAGACTCCATGCTGAACGGTTCCAATTATCAACCAGTGGGTTTGACATTCTGGGTAACTCTGAGCCCCAAATGGTTAGGTCATGATAGGTTCACATCTTCCCAGGGCTTCCACTCAATTAATTTTAAAATATTTTAAAAAGTTATACCCTAGTTATTTATGTCATTTTTTTTTTAATTTTTGAAGGGCATTGATAAATAAGTTTCCTGTGCGGGGGAATGTGAGAGACAGGCAGTATTAAAGTCAACAGAGAATCTGAAGGATGACACATTAGTACAAATATCTTCAGAGTGATGCAGAGAAACCATATATCTGGCTTTTTTCCTGGAATGCAATATTGAGGCAGCAAGGGCCTTCTTAGTATATTCGGTTTTGGAGAACTCTCTTTAGATTATGTGCTTTAACATATGTCGCCTCCTGGATCTATTGATGCATTTGTATTATGTTTCCAAAGGCTAGATAGAATCAGCTACTGGATCTCTCTGGAGAAGAACTCCCGAATCGAGAACCTTGGCAAAGTGTCTCCAGATATAATGATAACATGCCATCCATGATGGGCCCAGGGAGACACTTGCTCTCGGAAGTCTTCAGCTGTGACTGGATGGAGACCAGGCATTTCAGGAAGGGGCAAAACTCAACTTTGCTAGACTAAATCTCTCCAAATTTATCAACTGCCAGGCATGACAGTCCCCAAAATGTATTCAGTCCTGTATAGGAGCCTCGTGGTGCAGTGGTTAAATGCCTGTCCTGCAGGTAAAACTGTGCTCACGACGTGGGTTCAATCCCTGGTAGCAGGCTCAAGGTTCACTCAGCCTTCCATCCTTCCCAGGTTGGTAAAATGAGTACCCAGCTTGCTGGGGGGGGGGCAATGTGTAGCCTGCACACTGTAATTAAAATGGTAAGCCGCCCAGAGACTACTTGTAGTGGTATGGGGCGGTATATAAGCAGAACACTTTGCTTTTTGTTTCGTTTTGTTTTGGCCTGGAATTTTTGGACTGATTATTTCCAGGTCCTGTGACCATTTGCTCTGCAATTGAGGGGGGTGGACTCAGAGCAGAAGAGCTGGCAGGGCCCCCCTGGATCACTGAATTCAGCCCCGTCAGGAAATCACAGTGCAGGATTGAACTTGCGCAACCTCCAGCTCTTACAGCTAGATGCCTAAACTGAGCTCTCTAGCAGTTCTAAATGGAACTCTTGGGTTTCCATCTATCGCTGGCCATCACTAAGGCCTTCAATGCCGGTCACTTTCACCCTTTGGAGCTGGTAGTCCCAATGGACCACAGTCCAAGCACAAATTAAGTGCCAGAGGCTGCTGGGTTTCCAACTTGCACCCTGAGAAACAGAGCCTACAATGAAGGTGAGGAATAACTGATCTAGGAATCTCAAAAACACGTGGTCGGGAATCCTTGTACTGCAGCTCCCGAAAATCTTGGCCAGCAGATCTAAAGTTGGGAACCACTGGTCTAAAAGATAGAGGAACTGGGAGGCTGAAGGAAAGAGGTCCTTCAGGGGGAGCCAACAAGGCCACCCCTGGCACCATCCTAGTCCCCCAAGCATATATAAAAGAGAATGCCAGGTGGATATCAAACAGATTACCATAAAGAGGAAGGTGGCTTCCTACAAGATGTCAAATCACCACTGAAACAACTGCTCCTCATTAATGAATTCATCTTTGTTGGGCTGCCAAAGGCTTCAGTCTGGTTATTGGGACCGTTGTAACAATGACGGACGATTCCCCCAAGGTGGGAGCTGCTGGAAGGTTTTTAATATTCATAGAGAGCGTGGCACGCTCCTTCCCGTGAGCTTAGTTAATTGAGGAGCATTTTGGTTTTTAATACTTAAAGAAAAAAAGGAAGAAGAGCGAAAGAGAATACTTCAGAACGGGAAAGGCAGAAGGAGGGATCTGAACCAATTAGTCGGGGAGTCATTTGCGTCTCTCTAGTCAGTTTTCTCATAACCGGATGGAGCCACATGCCCTGCATTTACCGCCATTAATTTCAATTATCGTGCGCCTGCCCAAAGAACCTGAAGATTTACTTGATGTTTAATAAGGGAGAAAATGAGAATTGGAAGGTGTGGGGGGGGATGTGATTAGGAGAAACGGTTGAATTAACCTTCAGCCTTTCCCAACTCACCTGCTCATCGATCCCTGCATGATGCAAACGGAAAGGGAGAACCAGGATTCTTCCTTGCCTTCCTGCCTGGGAAGGTGAACAGCACTGAGCAATCTAGACAGAATATTTTTTTTTGAGAGTTTGCTCCTTTCGGTCTCCTCCCGCCTGGCCTGGCGTGCTTCTGCCTGCCGGCCAAGAGAGGGCTTCCTCAATGCTATTCCTGTCCCAGGTTCTCTGCTTCTCCAGTTACCCTCCAGATCGATAAGGAGAGGATGGAAGAAATGGAATAGAGAAGAGCAAAAAATGGGGGGGGGAAAGGAAGGAAGGCATAAAAATAACATGCCCTCCAGGAACAGAGCCTGCCGCACGGAGGCAGCCGGCAGCCAAAAAGGGCCGACGGTTGCCCTCTCAAGGGGAATCGCGGGAGGCTTTGAGGATATGGAAGGCTTGGCCTGAGGACAGAGTCACACCGCACGATGGGGAATCTGCCGATCTGCAAGCTGCTCTCCCGGCGGACAAAGGCACCTTCAGTGTGCAAGGACTGGAGGCCAGGCTGGGATCCCAGAAGGCCCCATTTCAAAGCCTAGGCACAAAAAAAGCGGCAGGCAAGGTGCTAGTCCTCATGTCCAGCAGCCCTACAGAGGTGCCAAATATGGCAGAAACCCCTCTGTTCCCGCTTCCCAGCACATGTCGGGGCATTAGGTTCCAGGCAGGACAGAATTCTCAAACTGGTGAAGGAAGAACGAGAGGTGGGGTGGGGTGTTCTGGGTAGTTTACAACGGACTAAAAATAAACAATTGAAAACAATAAACCATATGTGATTAGATGAGGGAAGGGACCGTCTTGCCATTTTAAAAAATGGTCAGTCTTCTCTGAGAGCCTTTCCAGATGTATAGCAAGGTATGAAATCAACCAGTCAACCAGTCAACCAACCAACCAAGGAATCATTCTATTTTGCAGCTTCATGTGTGTTGCAAGGAAGTAGCAGAAGTGATAAAGGCTACAGAAATTCCAAAAAGAAACCCTTAACATGTTATCTCTCTTTTTTTTTTAAAGAGTGTATCTTCACATAAAGGAGAGTTTACTATTTTGGATGGATTTCCTGAGAAAGTGCTGGGACTTCCTTGATTTCAAAACAAAAAGCTAGCGGTTTTGAAAAGGAATTTGGGAGGCCCTTCCTTTAGAAGGTCCCTGTTGTGGATTCCTACGTCACTCGGGGCTCGATGATCCACATGACTTTTCCCAGTTTCAGAATTCTTGTGATTCAACGGAATATAAGAACGCACCCATGGAACTCTGGAACGAACACATCGTATTAGGGCTCGTTTGGGATGCTAATTGCCTCGACCGGCATGATACCAGAGACAGGTTACTCCCTCCTGCCTGCGGTGACAGTTTCTGTTCTTCTCTAGCATGTTTGTAACCAGCTGCTGCTGAGCTCAAGGGCCGTGCGGCCAGCATCACCTCCCGAGAAAACAACCAGTTTCTTTGGCCAGGACAAGTGCTAACTCGCAGGGAGTATTTTTGTACTTCCCTGACCCAAGCGGACTCTGGTAGATGAGGTGCAAACGCCCCGAAGCGTTTTTCCACCATCGAGGTGGCAGGTAAAGTCTGAGTGCCACTGACAAGTGGGTGGCGTTAGATCAGGCGGGCTAAATCAGGAGCTTCTCTTTCGCGGTGTAAAGTTTCACAGGAGAGGTTTACAGACAGCCTGGAGCCACACGGTGTCCATTCCGTGTCTGGCACCTGTTTTTCAATAGGGGAGGGGGTGGCTTTCCCCTGAAGCATCCCAAGCATACATCCCTTGCTCTGTCCGCAACTATATGGGACTTCTTTTTTTTTTTTTGAAGTATTCTGAACTGAGCCATATAGCAGGACACTGCTGCAATGCCTTCTGCGCACTATACTAGAAGAAAGACATAAACTGGGGGAGGGGGAGGTGTCTGATAACCATGGAGGGCAAATACAGCCCCCGGGATGTAGCCCCTAATCGTCGACACCCCCCAAAAGGGTAAGATCCAGAATCCTATTCATTTAAGGCATCCAGGAAAGGCAAGATGCACCAGCGTATCTCTCTCTCTGCCCGGCAGGCATCCCATCATAAAACAAGGAATCTTCTGAATGTGAAATTGGAGGCACAACCAGTTCTGCAATTGTTTGTGGTTTTAACTCTTGCAGGGGTTTTGCCTCCCCAATTTCAGACCAGCTCCTGGATCTATGAACGCGCAGCCAAGGATATGGCATGCATAGTGTCCCCCCCCCCCTCCACCATCTTGAAATGGTGGGGGAAGTTTCCTTCTCCTAATTCAGGGGGCGAGCTCCCTGTGGAGTTGTTCTTCGTCACTTATTTAATTGGGGAAATAAAAAGTAGAGCTCTAAATCAGAAATGGCAAAAAACGCACAGCTTTCGCCTCCCCTGTGCAAGGGGCAACAGGGAGGACTAGCTCCTTTAAACAAAACTATTAAGAAGTGAACTGACTATGCTGAATTCCAAAATATTAATCAGATCTTCGAGGAAAGAGAAATCACCAAGAAAAACAAACACATCCCATCATGCTAGAGGATCCTGAAAAGCTGAAAAGCTGAAAAGAAAATACACATGTGATAACTCTCCACCACCATCACTGCCCATTGAGAACTTGTTGGTCCCTCTCACAAGTCCTTAGTGAGTCACATTCTTTGCTTCTTGTCTGGGCCTTGGAAATACATCATGCAAACGACCCATATCTCCTTGTTTATTTATTTTTAAGAAGAAGTTCAAGTACATATAAATCAATGGTGGGCTTCCTTGTGGATGTGGGTGTGTATGGCGGGGGGTGGTGTGTTGCATCATTATTTCTCGTGTCCCCTTTTGACACTCCAGAGCAGACGTGCAGAATTTTCCCCCGGCACCAGCTGCTATTTCCTTATGCTGCCAACAGCCCTTTTAATAAATTACTAACTTGCTCTCTCCCCCTCCTCATCTTTTTTACCTTTTGTGTCATATTCCTTTTTAGATTTCAAGCCGGCAGGCAGGGATTGTCCTACATTGACTGTGTGGAAGTTACTCTGAGAGCGGGCTTTTTCACCCCAGTTGAAGATAAAAATACTTCAGATGGAAAATAACGAGGAAGAAGGACATTACAGGCACAAATTCGGGGTCTAACCAGCCACGAGCTGTGGTGCTGGAGGAGAGTCTTGAGGGTCCCCTGGACTGCAAGGAGATCCAACCTATCCATCCTGAAAGAAATCAGCCCCGAATGTTCACTGGAAGGACAGATTTTGAAGCTGAGGCTCCAGTACTTTGGCCACCTCATGAGGAGAGAGGACTCCTTGGAAAAGTCCCTGATGTTGGGAAAGATGGAAGGCAAAAGGAAAAGGGGACAGCAGAGAATGAGATGGTTGGATGGTGCCATCGATGCAACCAAGATGGATTTGACCAAACTCCGGGAGGCAGTGGAAGATAGGAAGGCCTGGCGAGCTCTGGTCCATGGGGTCACGAAGAGTCAGACATGACTGAACAACAACAACAACAACAACCAGCCACAATGTCAAGATCCCACACGGCCATGGAAGTCAAGCATATCTTGGACTGCACTGGAATAGTTCAGTCACAAATCTAAGTCTCCATTGGCTTTGCCTAGTTATAAATCTAGACTAATTTGGAAAAAATATTATTATTTATTTATTTTAGAGTATTTTTACCCCACCTTTCTCCTTGGAAAAGGACCCAAGGTGGTAGATGAACACATATTATTTGGCCTTCACGTGTCAATAAACACAATAAAAATAGTTATCTCCATATGTATTTTCCCCCGAAAATTTGGCTTATATTCACAAAGTGCACTAGGTCTTATTTTCAGGGGATGTCTTATTTTTCCATGAAGAATATGGTACACATTTATTGTTATCTTATTATCAGGGAGGCCTTATTTTCGGGGGATGCCTTATTTTTCAGCAAGAGGCAAAACTGTAAGTAGGTCTTATTTTCAGGGAATGTCTTATTTCCGGAGAAACAGGGTATTCTTGAAGGCTTTCATGGACGGCATCTTCAGAGGGCAAAGAACTCAGGGAACTAGGAGTTCTCTCTGTGCTCTGGGGTGATGCCAGCCACAGAGTCTGGTGAAACATCAGGAAGAAAAAACGTCCAGAACATGGCCCAATAAACCTGAAAAATTCACAACAGTTATCTCTATATGTCGCCCAAGTACATGTGTCATTGTGGTTCTCAACGTTGGGTAACTCCAGTGTTCTTCGACTGCAGTTCCCAGGTTCCTTCACCACCAGCTGTGTTGGTTTCCAAGAGTCGCCGTCCGTCCATTTCTGGGTTACCCAAGGTTGGCAGTCCCTGATATACAGGTTACACAAAGCCCCTGCTATTTCTATTTCTAGCTGAAAGAATCTTGGCAGTTGATTTGGGAACAATATCTGCTTAAGTTCTGCATCCCTGCTTGATGAAGTAGGTCAGGTACAAGGAGTGATTGTTCCCTCCAGATGTGGATGGACTGTAACACTCTAACCAGCCCTCAAGCCCAGCTGTGCTGGCCAGGGATCATTGGAATTGCCATCCATCGACAGCTGGAGACCCATCATTTCTTCAGCTCTGAAATGGACAATCCTGCCCCATCCCCCAAAAAGCAAAGTGTGCTGCTTATATACCATATTGCTTAAAGCACTCTCTGGACAATTTATAAGTAATTATGCAGGCTACACATTGCCCGCACCACCACCACCACCACCACCACAACCCCAGTGAGCTGGGTGCTCATTTTACCAACCTCAGAAGGATGGAAGGCCGAGTGAACCTTGAGCTGGCTACCTGGAACGGAACCCCAGGTCATGAGCACAGTTATAGGTGCAATACAGCAATTTAACCACTGTGCCACAAGGCTCTTTAACGGATGGTGGGAGTCCATCTGAAGCCACCATGTGTTCAGGTTTAAGGTCTTTCAGTGGCTTGTGCCTGAGAATGATCTAATTTGAGAACTGAAGGTACCCGTGGAAGTTCTACAGTCCAGCCTCTGCTCAATATAAGAATCTTGATGCTACAGCATATCTGAGATGTGGCGGACACCTCCAAAGAAGAAGAACCTATCACCTTCTGATGCCGTTGCTTCCACCATGCTAGGGTTAGGCCCTTTCTCCACATGGGTCTCTCAGTTTCTTTATTCCATTTAGATCCCTCAAGCAGCTTAGGGTGGTAACCCCCTATTTTGACCTCAGCAGAGTGGTCTACACTAAATCACGCCAAGATGGAGCAAGTGGCTTGATGAAACACTGCTGCTCCATGCGCAATAACAATTCAACATTTATCTGTGCAGCGCAAAGCTTAGATATTCAATCTGTGATGTGGAACATTTTTTTCCCTGCTGTAAGTTCCCACAATTCCTCAGCTGCGGATGCACTAGGGAGAGTGGATGAATGATGCAGGTGAAAAAAAAAAACATCCACAGGGGACTCCAAATGCCCAGCCTTGTCTTACACGCACGGCAAGCATTTCACTGCAAAAATTCATCTAGCACCACGGACAGCGGCCGCTCCCAGTAAATTAGCAACATCTTTTCTCAGGTTGCCTGCGCATTAGCTAATATAACAAATATTATCTGTCTTTATTATGGAGGAATTTGATGCCAATGGGTTTTCTTCCCTGAAATGTTACAGCCATTGAGTTAGATTGAGCAAACTGATAGAGCTGTAAATTCAATTGCTCCGGCCCTTTTTAGCTGTCCCAAAAGTACTTACTATACATGCAAATGGATGGCATCAATTCTAGGAACATGGGAAGTTGCCTTGTGCCAAACCAGAACAGAGTTACTGACACTGGCTGGAAGCAATTCTCTGGGGATTCAGGTTAACCCTACAAGGGGGTGCCAGGAATTGAACCTGGAGGCTTCTACTGGCCATTTCACCTGCATCTTCTACAAGTGAGCGGGCGGACACAACCAACTGGAGAAGGGTATGCTTTCCATTCCATACAGTATGGTCTAAAGAACAATAGTTGGCTTGAAAAGAAGACTTAGGAAAGTGGTGGCCAAACTCTGCCCCTCCAGATGTTTTGGACCACAACTCCCAGAATTCCAAGCCTGTATTGCCAATGACAAAGGACTGCGGGAGCTGTGGTCCAAACCATCTGGAGGGCTAAAGCTTGGCCACCACTGCGCTAAGGCATGTGAAAATAGTTTTTCTGCTCCCATCCCCCCTTTACCATGCTATATACAGAGTGTCTGCTATTAACCACGGTTTGCAGCACCCACGGGGAGGCTTAGAAACCATCTCCAGCAGATATGGGGTTTACCACTGCCTTTCACTCTCCCTAAACAACTGCCAGGCTTCTGATGCCAAGACCGGGAATGGATGTGAAAGAAGAGGAAAAGTCGCTCCGCTTACCTGCCGGTGACTTCAATGTTGGAGATGGCATAGAAGTACTTGTACAAGTTCTCTCTCTGCACGTAGGTGCCCCCGAGCGCGGGTCTCAGGAGCCTGAGCCGCAAGTCCGTCACCGTGAAGAAGTCCTTCAGCCCTTTGGCGCTCTCCAGCCTCGTATAAAGGTTGTCCATGTTCTTGAGCTCGGGACCCGCAAAAATGGCAAAGCGGTCCCTGACCTCGAAGCGGACGTTCTTCTCTTTCTTGGACCCGGCCCACCGAGAGTAGTCCTCAGTGCAAATCACCCGGTTGGCACTGGTGGCTGACAGGTCCCGGACGCGACGCGCCTGCATGCCAAAGGCCTCGTTGCAGTCGTCGGCGTAATACTGATAGGGGTGCCAAGTCCTCCCGTTGTCCAAGGACTTCTCCAGCATCATCATGGTGGGGCGCCCGTACTCGAAGGTCACCACAACATCGTCAGTCAACTCAATGCTCTTGTTCCAAGAGAGGGTGATGTTGGCCATCAGAGGCTCTGGGTAGCGGCTCCACGTCACACTCTGCCAGTAGGTGGCCAGGCCTTCGTCCTCCTTGTCGAACATGAGCTTCGGGGGATGAGCGAGGTCGGGGTTTGAAGCATCGCACTCGTCGCTGCACAAGTAGGGGTTTTCCTGAAAGGAGAGCGAAGAGAGCGGGAAGAGGAGGAATGGACAACGGAACATAAGAACATAAGAACATAAGAAGAGCCCTGCTGGATCAGGCCAAAAGCCCATCTAGTCCAGCTTCCTGTATCTCACAGTGGCCCCACCAAATGCCTCTGGGAGCGCACGAGACTAGATATCTCTCTCCTGATCCCACTCCCCTGCATCTGGTCCTTGAAGTACCCCAGTTTTAAGCCTGGAGATGACACATCTCCATCATGGTTTGTCACCTGTGATGGACTTCTCCTCCAGGAATCTGTCATTTTGAAGGCATCCAGGCTAGATGCCATCACCACATCTTGTGGCAGGGAGTTCCACAGACCAACATCATGCTGGGTAAAAAAAATGTTTTCTTTCGTCTGTTCTCACTCTCCCAACCCTCAGTTTGAGTGGATGTCCCCTAGTTTTGGTATTTTGTGAGAGGGAGAAGAGCATCCCTCTATCCACTTTACTTCACCAGAGTGAAGAAAAAGAAACTTAATCCAGTCCAAAACACTTGTTCTCACCAATTAAGCACCTCCAGAAGGACTACAAACTAGATCTTCTGGCTCTTATTTTTGCCTCCCTCTGCTCTCTCAGTCGTAGTTCCGTGGTTTGCTAGGCAGAGCCTGAGCTCATCCACCCACCCAAGTCATGTCATGAGCAAGCTTGGTCGTAGAGACATTGACCAGCCAGAAAATGCCCCTTGCTATTTATAATTAAAAAGAGAATGGCACAAGAGTTGAAAGATCTGGAGGATCTGACACAAGGCGTAAAATAAAGCAAAGCTATCCCTTCCCCGAAGGAATGTCCCCAAATCTGGCTCCACCATCTCCTGGTGGTGGGGAAGTGAACCAGGTTCCATGGATCCTGGTTCCACCATGCATGGCTCAGGTGACAATACTTTTTAAGGCTACAGCTCCCAGAATTCCCCAATCCACATGCAAATACTCATCCCTGCGATAAATTCTGGGAAGTAGATTGAAAAATGGATGGAATCGCTGGCCTCAAGCTATTCGCAGCTTCTCTTTATGAAACCCACTTGAGCTCTGCAATCTTGGCGTGCTTCCCACAAATGTGTTTTCCCCTTGTAAACCACTACGCTTGGCCTCTTAACAAGGAGGGCGAAGTGTCTTCTCCAAACTGATCAAAGCACATCTTTTTGTAGCTCCACATAGGCAACCATATTTCTTTAAGAGACATTACATTATTAATAGCTAAGCTGGGGGGGGGAATGTTTTATATAAAGCCGGCCTCTGTTCCACACAATACAATCTGTAAAGAGAGAGCTTAGGAAAAACTCCACAACCCTCAACCCTATTCTCTCTGCCAGGTGGGAGGGGGGAGGCCACCAACAGCAATGACAACACACACACACACACACACACACACACACCACCCAGATCACGTGGACCGACATGCTCTCATGGGGGTAAGAAGCGAGAGCTGTACATCTATGGTTAATAACTGTGTGGAACCCAAGAGAAGACAGATGGGCTTCCAAAATGGTTCAGCGGATCCCTTTTCCTGGGTTCACTTCTCTGAAACAGTACAGATGCTGCAACTGTTTCTGTTTACCAGGAATTATTCCCTGTTCCACAGACTGCTGCCTCCTTGTTTCGCTTTTCCGACACGTCTTCATAAAGAAGCGTCAGGGCGTGCACGGAAATGCCACAAGGAGAAGGCCTGCTGTTGCTGGAACCATGCTTTCTTTGCAGAAGGTCCTGGGTTCAATCCCCGCTTTAGCTAAAACCCCGGAGATACCCTGCCAGTCAGCGCACACTGGAGGCAATGCACGCTAGCGAACTAATTTCTCATTCTCTATGAAAAACGGGGAAATCTCTTCAAGGAAATGGGAAGAAGCTGGTTTCCCTGCCCCGCCACCTCCAGATGCTGCCTCTGAGCTGGGCATCTCCTGGAGGAGATGGGCCTCAGAAGCACTCGACCCCTGTTTGGCCATTGAACGAACCAGCACGAACCACCGAACCAGCAGGTGGTGCCCATCTCTATTCGGCGCCCAGACAGCTGCCAGCCTCCCTGTCTCCTTTGTCACTTCAGGAGCCTTGCTGCGCTCCTGAGAGCGCCTTATGCCTCTCGGCTCGGGTGCTCTAAGACCCTGCTGTTGTCCTCTGTCTTAAAGATTACCCGATTAGTTCATAAATTCCCTGTTTCGCTGAGGACAACAGCAAAGTGCTTACGTTGGGTTAAGGGTTTCCTTTAAATCCTGGATGAGGATGCTAAGAAGCACAATGGCATCAACCGTTACTTACTGTATATACTCGAATATAAGCCTAGTTTTTCAGCCCTAATGTTGGGCTGAAAAAAGGGCCCCTCGGCTTATATGCGGCTCAATACTTTTAGCCACTGAGGCAAGTGCTTGGGTCGGTGGCTAAAAGTCATTTTAAACCTTGCGTGCCACTTCTCATGACCCCCCTCTGCATCACAGGGGAGTCTAGGGTGGGAAATGCAGCAGGGCCTGGCAAGTGTTTGGGTCAGTGGCTAAAAGTCATTTTAAACATCACACACCGCTCCCCCAGCTTACAAAGGAGAAGCTGCCAGGCCCTGCTGCATTTCCCACCCTAGACTTATACTCGAGTCAATACGTTTCCCCAGTTTTGGGGGGTTAAATTAGGGGCCTCGACTTATACTCGGGTCGACTTATACTCGAGTATATACGGTACTTGCAACCGGAATAATGGGCCTACGCAATAAACAGATATTTGTGTGCTGGTGTGTGTACACACATATATGGGCGCACATACATACGAGGCATCGCTCAGGAAGCGACAGTATACAGGGAACGTGGCGCGCCGGGATAAGCCAGAGGTGATATTTGGCATCTCTGCCGCCCCACCCCCCCTCAATCCTCCGATAAATCTGTTCATGGCGGAAACTCACACCCAAGAGACATGGGAGAGGCATAAATCTCTAACCTTGCTGCCACTCACCCCCTGCCCACTCCCACCCCCTGCCCACCCCCTCCTGACCTGACCTGTAGCATCTCCAACGCAGACCAAGCTCCAAGGAGCAGATGGTCAGGAGCGCTAATGAATTAGTCTGTGTATTTAACCCGCCTATTCCTGCTGGGGTACAGTCTTAATAAAGAGCAGCCAGAATAAATAAACCCTGCAACCTATACAAATATTTTTCATTTTTCTCTCTCTCACACGTACACAAGCACACACACACACACACGCGCGCGCGCACACACACACACACACACACACACACACACATGTGTATCCAGTAGGGTCCTACTATGATATTTTGCAAAAAACTGGTTTTGCTGGAACAATCTGTTGTTGCTTTTGAGCAGTCCGGTGTACAAATCTTTTAAAGTGTACACACATATGCAAATGTGGAGACAGGGTTTTCATTTTGTGGGGGCCTGTTTTGCTATATTGTTCCCGCACGCTTGGCCAACTTCCTGGATTAACCTGGGGATTAGAGCAGGGGCCCTTGGACCAGCCATCCAGTACTCCTCACTCTGCCTTTATTATTGCTTGTGTGAGTGAGTTTTTAGACCCATAAAAACATTTGTCAACTGGTTCGTTAAACATGTACCACGGACATCAAAACAAGGCTATTAGGATGCTCAGAGTTTTGCGTTGTTGTTGTTTTAAATTTATCTCACCTGGCAACGTATTTGTTTCAACACTCAGAGTTTCTGCTATGAATAAGAATAAAAGGGTTCATATTGCTTGCTGTTTTTATATAAAAATAGATCAGATTGTGTCGAAATGTTAACTTGTTTCACGGGTGAGCTTTACCGGTCAATTAGGGCGTTTATACACGACCCCTAAGCTCCGCCGCAAATGGCTGCAAGGTCCGGACCTTAAAAATGTTTACCCACCAGCTCCGGACTTTGCAGACAATTAAGTGCGACCCCGCCCACTTTAGCGCGACCCAGAGCAGTTTTCTTGTACCTTCTCTTTGGATGTGACAAATATTTGATCCGGTGTAAAGATAGTGAGTGCGGAGCTCTCCTGGCTTCTGTTTGTTCTTTTTTTGCGCCCCGCCCCTTTAAGAGATCTGAATGCTGCCGGGAACAAAACGGAGGTAAACCGGCATTCTTTTCTTTTTTTTCTCTCCCTCCCTCACGCAGCCAGCAACCAGGAAGTGCGGAGGGGGGTGGGGACAGAGGAAGAGCGACGAACCCCTAAGATCTCTGGTCCGAATTTAAGTGGCCAGCGGATCTTAGGGGTTTCGTGTAAAAAGGCCCTTAGACTCATTATGGTGGATCTGATTCTGACTCCATAACTAACACACTGACAGAATACTAAGTAAACTGTGATTGGTAAAGGGGTGGGGGGAGACGTGGAAAACCTCTATGATAGAGAGGGAACAATTGGCTGCTACTAACTAGAGGGACAGAGACCCCCCTCATCCCTCCCATCCAAAATCTCTCAAAGGCACTGTATCTCGGTGCAATATATCCAAACGTCTCTGTTTTAATTGGCATGATTTAAAGGAACAGCCAATTGTTTAAGAGCATCCAAGCCTAACACAGAAGACCCCTCTCAACTGAGTTATGCACAGATGATGATGATAGATGGGTAGCTTTTTTGGGGGGGGGTGGAGGGGCTTTCCGGGCTAAATTATGTTGTTGGCTTTGGAAAAGGACAGGGTGATGTCATGAACTCAAAATAACATCTGCCCGTAATTACAAGGCACGCTCCAGGGCCTAAATTGATAACGTGACGCAGCCATCAGGATGGAATCCCCCCCCCCCCCATTGAACTGGAGATATTTGCCGACAATTAATTTTCGCTCCATTTATAAGTTTAGGGGAAAGGGCGCCAGCATAATTAATTTAGAGTGATTACTGCTAATAGCTGGTAAGTGGGAAAACATGAGTACAGAGATGATCAGACACCACAGTGGAAGGAGAGAGAGAGAGAGAGAGAGAGAGAGAGAGAGACCTAGACTAAATATATACTTTCTCCTTTGCTAACAATCCTGCTGGGCAGCTTGACAGCTTAGGTATCTGAAGGAAGGGATTTGAATCTCTTGTAAGTAAAGCCAGCCTGGGTGACCTTGGGCAAGCTGCACAGGCCCAGAAAGTCCCCAGAAGACATTTCTAATGATCAAAAGAAAGAAGGGAGGAAGGAAGGGTGTTTTACGCTTGTGCTTCCTTTGACTTGACTGCAAGATTTTGCCGCTGACATTTAATTCACCTCCTGCCTCTCTTCTGTTCCCTTGCACCGACTGCTGCACAGAAAGGGGGTGGAGGGGAAATGTTCTCACCCAAAAAAGCCATTTCCTGTTTATTGGTAAAGAAAGGTCAGCACTGCAATCAATTTGTAAGACTATGGCAAAAAGGGACAGAGGGTAATTTCTGCATCTTTCCGTTTGTGGTCTGGGGCGATTGACTGCTTTCTCCTTAACTTTCCCTCGGTTAATAATTTGTGTTCTCCGTTACTTTCAAACAAACCCAAGGATCCTTCTAGCCTCAGGTCATGGCAGAAAAGGGAGATTTGGTCAACGAGGTTCCTTCCCGGTTGCTCTGAATTACAGAAGGGAACACCGCTCTCTGTACAAAATAGGCCTTAGTCAACATAGAGCAGGGGTCCTCAACGTTTTCAAACAGCGGGCCGGTCCACCACCACCCAGAGATATGGGGGCCGGATTAGTCCAAAAGCAGCTGCGGAGGCTGGCTTCCTCACAAAACAGGTGGTTGGGGGGTTCAATCTTTCATCCGGCCCCGGTGCCTTAGGTTGAGGACCCCTTTCCTTATAGGAACCTTTTTGGGGTTCATCTTTCTGTGTTGTTCTTTCCATAGGAACCTTTCCGGCATTGCGATTCAAAGACAGACAGACAGACAGACAGACACAGACAGACAGACAGACAGACAGACAGATAGATAGATAGATAGATAGATAGATAGATAGATAGATAGATAGATAGATAGATAGATAGATAGATAGATAGATAGGTAGGTTGGTTGGTTGGTTGGTTGGTTGGTTGGTTGGTTGGTTTTTATTGATTTTTATTTTTATTTTGTCCCACCCAACTGGCCTTTATTTGTATCCCACCCAATCCTGGGTGGCTAACAACAATAACATATAAGAATACAATAATCTAGTAAAAAAGAAAGAAAGATCATCCACACAACAAGTCATCAAGTCACACACACACACACACACACAAAGGGGGAGAGACCAACGATCTTAAAATACATCAGCAACATCTCAATTTAAAAATTAAGTTAGATGGCGGAAAAGAGAGGAAGGCAGAGCAGGGGTTATAATCTCAGCTCGACTGGGAAGGCCTGGCGGAACAGCCACGTTTTCAGCGGTCATGTTGTTGTTGATGATGATGATGATGATGATGATGATGATGATGATGATGATGATGATGATGATTTGAGTCAAAACCCATTATTTGTTCCAACTAGAGGAGCCTCGCTGCATGAACTGGACTTTCAGCTATCCATTCAACAGCCACGAAAGCTCAAATAGCTGGTCTGGTGGACATGAGATGAGATGAATAGATGGATTTAATCCCCTGCATCGCTTAGCTGGTGTCCCTTCTATGTATGTGTGCATGTATCTACATAGGTAGTTGTGTCTCTGTGTGGTTTTCTCTCGTGTTTATTGTGGCCATGATAGAAGGTCCACTATGGTGTGTGTGTGTGTGTGGGGGTCATAGGGTTCTGAAGGCCACCCCAACCCACCACCCCTACACCATGCTACCCTCCTCAAGCTTCTCAGATGACATGCTCTCTACATGAAGAAGCCTTTCTATCTGTTCGAGTCCTTCCTTCAGTGCAAGAACCTGCAGAGGACATTCTGACCACGCATCCAACGGATGTGGTTGCGGGTGCAAAGCGACAACGCAGGCCGCATCTGCTCAAAGGCGTTCCACTGCCTCCTGTTTTTCAACCTCGCCCTCATATTTGGCCCACGTATCAGGAGATTATGGTCTTAAGAGGGAGGGAAGGAGACCAAGGCAGGTCAAAAATGCTAGGAAAGGAGCGTAGTGGGGAGGTTTACTTTAGGAAGTCAGCAGCTGGTAGATGCTGGGCGTACCATCTGTAGTCATCTCCTGTTACCAGTCATCAGAGAGGTGGGGGGGGGGAGAGAGAGAAATTTGGTGGAGAAGCATCTGTCACAGTGAAATAGGGTGGGACACGGAGAGGGCTTAGGGGCTTTAGCCCGCCTGCTCGTGAACCTCCCTCGTATCAGCAGCCCTCTGACAAAATTAATTGTCAATCAGGGATTTACCACTTAGCAATGTCCTCCAGGGTGCCTTATATTATCATTTCCGTTGTTTGCAAAGAGGATGTATTTTTTAAAAAACAACAACACCACAGCTGATTGTTGCATTGGGGTTTTTTGTTGTTGCCTCCAAAACACCATCATGCCAGCCAGTTACGGTCTTGTGATAATATACTGCTTTCCGCTGACCTTTCTCTCAATCTTAAAAATGACAGATCACCTGACAGGCCATATCAAAATGTTATTAATATTACCCAGATGTCGACAGTGTTTCTGGGAAAGCGGTTCCCATTTTCTCTGGGAGAAAACCTCCAAGAAATAAAACAGCACCGACCCTCCCGTGGACTTTGGGTGCCTTTGATAATAGCTGGGACATAAAGAAGGGGTAATGATTTACACTAGGGTGTGTGTGGTGGTGGTGGTGGTGGTGGGGAAATGTCACTGTGATAAATGTTGAACCTTACCAGGCAATTTACATTTTAAATTTGTATCTTTGCAACGGGAAAAAATAAAAAGGCCAGACGTATTGAGAGCAGCGTTTGTCTCTGGCGTCCTCAACTCCCTGCAGAGAGGGAGATTAGACGGTGGAGGAGCAGGGGTTAACGTTGCCCTGGGCTGGAGTGGAAACCTAAGAAGATTATCCCCTTCTTTGCCATGAGGCCGGGTTTTCCTGAACGCTGCCACACAGTGCACCACAGAGGAACGTTTGAGAACAGCCTTCTTCCCAAACAGGTTAATCGCTTAGTTGCGTCTCCTCCTCCTCCTCCTCCTCCCTTGAGATGACCTCGCGTCACCTCTTTGCCCACCTTAGACACGGCTGATCCTCTTTAAGACAGTTTCCCATTAGGTGTGAGAAGGACAGAAGCAAGCAATTCTTTGCCAATATATATATATATATATGAGTATTTGACTCTATGTCCCCGATTCTCAAGTCCCAAGTCCGAGGGGAGGAGGCAGGATGTTAAATAAATAAATAAATAAATAAATAAATAAACTACTCAACTAATACCCAAGAGGGTGAAATGCAAAAGCAAAAGTGTTCTGCTTATATGCCGCCCCATAACACTTCCAGTAGTCTCTGGGTGGTTTATAGTTTTTAATTTCAGTATGCAGGCTACACATTGCCCCCCCCCCCCCCGCTCCCAGCAAGCTGGGTACTCATTTTACCCACTTCAGAAGGATGGAAGGCTGAGTGAACCTTGAGCCTTCTACCTGGGATTGAACCCCCAAGTCATGAGCAATTTTAATCGCAGGACAGGCATTTAACCACTGTGCCAAAATGCAGCCAAAGAAAATGTCATATTTCCTACGCTCTGCTCCCAGTTAACAACAGAGTGGAAAATAAATATAGTAGACTGCTATTAGAATGCCACATAATATGGAAATTCTAGAAAGGTCAAATTGTTGTGGTGGTGGTAGTGGTGGTCCTTGTTGTTGTGATGGTGGTGGTGGTAGTCCTTCTTCTTCTTCTTCTTCTTCTTCTTCTTCTTCTTCTTCTTCTTCTTCTTCTTCTTCTTCTTCTTCTTCTTCTTTCTTCTTCTTCTTCTTCTTCTTCTTCTTCTTCTTCTTCTTCTTCTTCTTCTTCTTCTTCTTCTTCTTCTTCCATTCTGTTGAGCCTCTACCTGCACCGTTAAATGGTTAAATGGTACTGGAGGAGCAGCAGAGTACCCATCACGCCAAGGGCTTGGCCTCTTCCCGAGAGCTGTGACAACCTCACTTCTGCTCCAAGGTCATTTTGCCCGGATTAAGTGAACCAGAAAGGCTCTCCTCCTTAATACTCCAGCTGTAATATGGGGATAACGATAATACCAGCCTACCTTACATGGTTTCAAGATTGCTTTTTTCATATAGATTTGCATGCGCTTGCATTCTTAAAGCTGTTGCATGGAGAGTTGTTCTAAAGATATTCTTTCCCCTTATTTTTTTTTCTGTGAGTGCCGGGGGTCCCTCTGAGACTCCTGCTCACACATTTCTGCGTGTGAGTGACTGCTGTAGCAATGGAGCTTTTTGCCACTCACCCCCCCACACACACACACATCCTGTGAACAGAAGGGAGGCCTGGACGGGCAAGGGGAAAACTAAGAACAATAGAAACATTTGGAGGAGCACCAATGGTTTACCACTAAACCATTGGGTCCAGCAGCTGCCCAGGAAAGCTGGAGTATAAACACTAGATCTGTGGCAAGGGTGGAAAACAAACACAGAAGGCACTGGGACCCAGGGACTGGGAGTTCGAATCCGCAATGGGGCCTCCTTGACAAGCAGCTGGACTTGATGTCCTCCCAGCTTCCAGAGGCTAGAATAAAGACAAAATATAACCAGTTTTTCCCCTTGGTAATATGCAGAGCGGTTTTTCATCTTGTAAAGCATCCCATAGGGAATTTTTTTGTCATGCGAAGCATGCCCTGTTCCTGGAATTTTTTCTTCTTCCTACAAGGTTTTTTTTTTTCTTATGAGGCATTTTTCTTAAGAGGTACCACTGTATTTTGATGCTGAAGGTTGGGGGAATCTGGAAGGGCCAGGGACTTTTTTAAAATGGCATACCCGTGGCTTTAGGGCAGTGGTGGCAAACCTTCGGCACTCCAGATGTTTTGGACCGCAACTCCCAGAATTCCAAGCCTGTATTGCCAATGACAAAGGACTGTGGGAGTTGTGGTCCAAAACATCAGGAGTGCCGAAGGTTCGCCACCACTGCTCTAGGATAACACTCCCTTCATCCATCCTACAGCTTCGATGATGGGGAAAAGCATTCAAGAGGAAAACCTTCCCTTTATTGGTCCTCCATGAGTTTTGCTCTTGTTATGGACAGAACGAACGGCCTACGTTCCCAAACAGACCCACACACGTGCAGACCAATCAGGAGAGAAAGGAACACAAAGAAGAGCCACGAGCCGTACGGGGTAAAAGGAGGTATCGATTGAGGAAAATCAGGAAATGCATAGGCTGCTAGAAAAGTGTCCTGATCTTAAAAAGCTTTTCTGTGCCTCCAAAGCTTGATCACTGCAGCTCTTGCACAGAGAGAGAGAGAGAGAGAGAGAGAGAGAGAGAGGACTCACTTGGCAAAGAACATAAATATTTTATTATATAAAAATAAAATGCAGGGGCCTGGATAATTTGAGCACGGACCGAGGAGAAGAAAGCTTGTTTGCGAGAGAGGGGGCAGGGTTGCAGCGTCCAGTCAAGAAAACAACACGGAGAACTCTCCAAATGAATGCTAGGAAAGCCCACTGCCGGCTTGAGATCTCGGATGGCTCATTACTAGTCACCCTTAAGACCTGACCAAGACCTCTAAAAGGAGGGGCTGTACCTCCATGAGAAGGGACAGCTTTTGCCGCGTCACCTGCCCTCCCTAACTGCTGGATCGCGTCTGATGACGGAGCATATTTTTGAAGGCACCGAGCCAGCAGAGGACGTGTTTAAAATAAACAAATAAATAAATAAACAAATAAATGCCCAAGCACAAATTCTAACGTAGCATGCTCTGAGGCAGAGTACTTCTTCCTTGTCATTGCAATACGTTCTAAAAAGGAGTATATAGTACAGCAGTTGGGCAAACGTGGAGGATTACCTATAGCACAAAGGAGGGTGATATGTGTCGTTTTTTTACACACACACACAGACACACACAAACACACACACAGAGAGAGCAACTCCATGCCCTGTTTCTACTTTGTCCCTGAGGGCTCATTTGACCCCAACAATAAAAGAGGAAAGCAGAATTAACGCTAGGCATTAATGCTATGTGCAGAATAAATATCACTGTGCACTTCCCCTCCAACACTGACATTCTTCAACAGAGAGTTATAGCACATTCAGTTGTCCTAGATGGAGACAATTCTTAGCTTACAGAATACTGCTGCATTTTATGTCTGTGAAGATTCTCAGTCCTCCAGGTGAGTTTATCTGGAAGTTGAGTCCTGGCAACTGGACTTCTTTTTCTTGAGAGATTGAAACGTTTTCCGCTGCTCATCCAAACAGCTTCGTCAGTCTGAAGAAAGCTAGTTGCGAGTCCTCCATTTTATAGTTCATTTTGACCTTTTGTCACCCTGGTCTGAAATAGGCTCATAAGACGAACAATGGCCTGAATAGACTGGTTAGGTAGGCAACAGTCTCAATAGCCTTAAGGCAGTGGTGGCCAAACTTTGGCCCTCCTGATGTTTTGGACCACAACTCCCAGAATTCCAAGCCTAGACTGCCAATGACAAAGGACTGTGGGAGTTGTGGTCCAAAACATCTGGAGGGCCGAAGTTTGGCCACCACTGCCTTAAGGTGAACAATGGCCTAGGGTGCTGAAACCCATACATTATGGGTCATTAGCTATGGCCGTGGTGGTGAAAGCGCAAAGTGTTTTTGATTTGTCTGGGTACAGTATTATTGAAATCACAGCCTGATAAGTGGCAGATAGACTGTGCCTGAGCCCCGCACCTCTGTTGAGAGAGGGGTTCTCAATGCTTACATGAATGGCTTCTCTGACCCCTCTCTCAAACCTACTTTTTGATCAACTTTTCTGCCTGTATGCCTAAGACTTATGCCATAGGAATCCTAGAACCACCACCACCTGTCAGAGGCTCCTTTGAATGGAGAGCCCTCACCTGCCACTGAACTCTAGGATGCCAACATCAAATCTATTTGTAACATTTGCTCTGATCTGTTGTTTGCTTGCTTGCTTGCTTGAATATCTCACTTGATGGTATCTGGAGATCTTGAGGGCTTGCATCTATTTGAGTGTCCTTTCCGTTCTCCAAACACAGGTATGATATGAACCATGGGTCTTCCAATTTTATTTTTCTTCTGCTCAGCAAAGCTACTTCCACTTATTAAAACAGCAGAGCTCCTTACAGGAAAACCAAACAGAAACGAATCCCCCCCCCCAAAAAAGTACGCTAGTTTGCAAGATGATTCATGACCTGGAAATGCATCCAGGAGTTTGGTTCAGTGTAACAAAGTTGACTCGAAATGTCAGCGTGTGGATTCATCTCATTAATATATATTACATGGCTGCTTGATTCTGAATAGGTCTTGAAAGAGAGTTGATGAACACGATCAGGAATGAGGTCTTATTTAATCCCAATATGTGTCACAAATGTTAGCACATTGTATGTGTTAAGCACTCTTTCGTAAGTAGTATCTTTCTTTATAAATATTATATATTGTTCTGGCACTGTAATTTTTTAGTCCAAATGACCAAGTATAAAGCTTTGTATAAATATTACGGAAATTGGAAAAAAGTTCGGAATCTTACCCGAATTTACAGAGTTAGCAAGCTGTAATACTGACCTAGGAATTGAACTATTATGGGATAGATCATAACCATGCAGAGCATGGGAGTATCATATGCAAGTTAAACATAAAAAATATTCCAAGAATCCTAATAAGATGTCATAATTTACCTCATTTCTCTAACAGTCTTTTTCTCTAGAGACGTTACTCCTCCTAACCTAAAAATGCTGTATCACAGGAACAATAAAAGATGCCAAAGTGTGAGTCCCCCTCCATTATTAAACACAGAAATCAGAATCCTGCATTTCTGACATTTCCGCTCAATACCCTCCAAGTCCTTTGCAAGTGTTGAGCACGTGTGGCGTAGAATTCTCCTTTTCCTTGCTCCTTCGCTTTCTTTGGTAACCTAGTTCTTCCTCAAAAAGATTCCGCATTCAACACTGCCTTTTGGAAGAATTTTTGTGGGGCTCTCTGAGGCTTCGCCGCCGCCATTGTCTTCAAAGAGGAGCCAGCCGCGTTTTCTGCCCAGATGTCAAGAAGTCTGTGCCACTCAGAGGGATCCGATCCTCCCAACAGACCTGCTCCTGCTCCAGGCAAGTATAAAATAGATCACGGAACTGTTTTAACTAATGCTTATGTGGAGGGAAACGCAAGACATGTGGCAAGTTCTAATTTAAGACCAAGAACTGCACATGCTTTTAGATTCTTTTGTGCGTTTCTCTGATTGAAATCCCAAAAGAAGCCCGGAATAACCTTTAGGGGTGGAAGAAGAAGAAGAAGAGGAGGAGGAAGAGGAGGAGGAAGAAGAAGAAGAAGAAGAAGAAGAAGAAGAAGAAGAAGAAGAAGAAGAAGAAGAAGAAGAAGAAGAAGAAGAAGAAGAAGAAAAAGAAGAACTTGCTCTGCCAGTGATAGAAACATTTCATAAACATCAAGAGGCAGCAACAAGCAAGGAGGTGTTGACCCGAATTTCTGCAGCCATGAATGGCATTCTCCCGTTGCTGGTTATGATGTAAGATGCTAAGGTATAAATCACTATCAAGGGTGACCGCGCACCTTTTTCCTCTTCTGCTTTTAAGAACAATGTGATCAATGGCATCAAAATCCACATCAAACGGAGACCTCCATTCGAGAAAATCCGTTCAAGCCCATTCCTGCTTCTGGAATCCTAGCGTTCAGACCCTTGGCTTCTGTGTCAGGTCTCTGGACGGCCACCTGGTAAGGGTGCCATGCCTGTGGTGCTTAGGGCTGCCCCCCTCCCCCAGAGCAGTGGTGGTGAACATTTGGCACTCCAGATGTTTTGGACCACGACTCCTACATCCTTTGTCATTGGCAGTCTAGGCTTGGAATTCTGGGAGTTGTGGTCCAAAACATCTGGAGTGCCAAAGGTTCACCACCACTGCCCTAGAGCATGGGAGCATGTCTGCAATGGGGGTGGAGGCTAAACCGCCTGCCCCATTTATACTGACCTTCAGATTCCTGTAGGCTGCCTCTCCCTTTTGTTATAAACTGTACCTCTACATCTTTGTGCGTAGGGGGGATCCATTTCAGGACATTTTGAGGTGTTGGGGGGAAATGTAGAAACACAGAATTGCACTTAGAAATATTTGAGTGTTTAAGTTTCAATTTCTGGATGAATTACCCACCACCACTACCCACGAAGCAGAGCAAGCGCCCGCTGATCACCACCAGCTCCTGCCAACCTAGCAGTTCGAAAGCATGTCAATGCAAGGAGATAAATAGAGACCGCCATAAAAAGCGGGAAGGTAAAACAGTGTTTCCTTGCAGCCATGCCGGCCACGTGGCCATGGACTTGCACAAGACTGGCTCTTCGGCTGGAATACGGAGATGAGCACCGCCCCTAGAGTCGGACACGACTAGCACGCATGCGTTGACCACCCAGCAGAAAACAGGCAGACTCGCCAGCTGTAATACCCAGATCTACAAAAGTTTGTAATTTGCCAAAGGAGCACCGATGAAGCCAACGCAAGCTTGAAAGACCCCGTGGAGGCAACACTTTCCCCCGTTTTACAGATAATGTGCAGAAGGTACGATATATGATGAGGATGTCCTTAGTTTCTCATCGCTTCCATGTTCTTCTTCATCACCGTTCATTTTCATGGCCGCCTAGACCAAAATATCTTCAGTTCTGTTCATGTTTACTCATGGCAGCAAAAAAAAAAAAAAAAAAAGGCAGCTGCACCGACAGATGATGCATTTTGCCACTCGGCAGAAGGAGGCTTTCTCCAGTGCCATGATTTATTTGCTGATCTCTTCAAGACGGGCACCTCCCGAGCAGGTGCTTGGGTTTTCCAGACTCATCACAAGCTATATAGCGCTACTCAATGGAAAAGCAGACCAGTTCAAAGAGAGAGAGAGAGAGAGAGAGAGAGAGAGAGAGAGAGAGAGAGAGAGAGGAGGGGATGAGGGGGAGGAGTATCATAACGGCGCTTTCTCCAATCCACCCCCTTCCAGATCTCTTAGCCTTAAGGCCCAACAACTCCAGCCCTAGGTTCCAAGTGATGACATTTGTTGCATCGTGTTCACAACCTTTGATAAGGGGAGAGAGAAAACTTAAACTGGAATTTTGCAGAAAGCCATTCGGTGGGAAAAACCAGAGAATTTCTTTTCAGGGATGCTCTCATGTTGTAAGAGATGTATAAACTGGGAGAATGGGGGGTTAGAATTAGGGGATTAATATGAAGTAGTAGAAAGTTAAAAAGCAATCTCCTGACTCCTTCGACCACAAATATGAACAACCGTAACAATACAGTAGGACCCCCTGTATCCACTGATTTATTAACCACATATTCAGTCATCCACGGTTGGCAGAGGAAAAAAATTAAATAACTAATCCAGCCACCACAAAGCAAGCTACTGTCACAAACAGCAGCTGTGAAGCAAGCTACTGTCGTAAAATGGCAGCAGTAAAGCAAGCTACTGTTGAAAAACAGCAGCCGCAAGGCAAGCTACTATCACAAAACAGCAATGTTGGTTTTGTGTGTGTGTGTGTGTTTTCTCTTATCCTCGGTTTTCGTTATCCATGGGAAGGCCTGGAACTGATCCTCAGTGGATACTGGGGTCCTACTCCAGTTGGATAGCTCAGTGATTTAAGACATCGAGTGGTTGGGTGTTCGGTTCCTGGCTTTCCCTCCTTGACAGGGGGTGGACTTCATGATCCATGGGTTCCCTTCCAACTCTGCAGTTTTAAGACGACAACGACGATGATGATCATCAAACTGCATATTACTTTTAATGATGCTGGAGGACTGTGTTTATATAAGCAAATTAACCTGATTTGCTCTTCCCAGATGAATATGTGGATTAGAACAAAATTACCACTCTGTTTTTGAACATGTCTGTACTGTTGACGGTTCTTGGCCGCCATGGCCATACGAAACTGGAGAGTGAATGAAAAAGCTTCAGCCTCTATGAATACATCATAAAGCTGCCCATATGGGAGACCTTCAAGTCATTCCATGTTAATTAAAAGATCTCCATTTCTTTGTCCCAAAATCCACTCCAACCATCAGTATTGTGCCATTGGCCCGCACTAGGCTAGACGTCAAAAAGGTTTTCATGGGATCAGAGTTTGACCTTGGATTTTCTTTAAGCTGGTAGATACTCTCCTCTTGTTGGCCACACCAAAGTATCTGCCTGACCTTCCATGCCCAGTCATGAAATTAGAAGCGTCATGCTTGCATCAGAAAAGCACCTTGCATCAGTTCAGCAGCAAGAGATTTGCCCAAACAAATGTGAATGTAAATATATGGCAAAGAAAGGGCCAAGGCAAGGTGTTTTAGACTACAGAAATAAATGAATTAAAATGCTGCATTAGGAAAAGCAGATTCTGTGACATGGCTAAATATCAATCCATTATCCACATAGGTTAACCATTCCAGTGATTTCATAACTGCTTTGGTCTTTCTGGTTGTTTGTTGAAGGTGAGAACTTCGTTATGAAAGATTTTCTTTCAGTTTCCATTCACGAATGAATTGAGTTTATCTGCTCTGGCCCTGTTCCCCTCCTCTCTCCTTTCCTTCTCATCTTATGCCGAATTTACAATTCATTTTTTTAAGGTGTCCCTGCCTGAAGGGCACTGACAGGAACAAGAAGGAGATCAAGAAGTGTGAAAGCCAAGCCCTCGACATTAATAAGCGGCATGAATGTGCCTTGGAGTGGAAAGAGCAACCAGATGTGAACAGAATTGGCTTCAGAAGTTGGAAGGATGGTCATTTCCTACACCACCTCTCCTCCTCCGCCGCCGCCGCCGCCTCTTCCAAACTCATCAAATATTCCTACTTTTTCACATCCCACCCAGAAATAGGTTGTGGTGGGGTTGAGGGAGCTGAATGTTCAAGGTTTCCTTAGAGCACTGGAAGCATTCGTTGTGAGCGCAAGTAGAAGACTGCACGTTTTCCCTCTTCTTTCCCCTCTTTAAATGCCTGTGCTGCAGGTAAAACTGTGCTCATGACCTGGAAGTTCAATCCCAGGTAGCAGGCTCAAGGTTCATCCCTCCTTCCATCCTTCCAAGGTCAGTAAAATGAGTACCCAGCTTGCTGCGGGGGGGGGGGGAGGACAATTGTGTAGCCTGCATACTGTAAGCTGCCCAGAGACTATTAATACTGCCCTCACCATCACCTGCTTCGTTTTTCTGACTCCTGAATCCTTTAAACAAAGCAAGAGTGGTGAATTATAAATCAAATGCCCCTGCTGAGCTCTCAGAGCCACACATGGAATAAACGGCAAGAATTAATATTTCAAGGGCGAAATATGTTAAAAGATTTTTTAAAAAATACAAAGGGCAGATCCTTGCCCTTGCTGGCTTTCCTTCCATAGCTTCAAGTCTGCGTATGACTTTTGAAATGCAAGGCTATACATCCATTGTGTACGGCTTGCCCCGCATTCATTGTCTCCATTGATGACCTTTACCGAGCTCCACCAGAAAACACCGCTTCTGCTCAAAAAACAGTGCCTCTTTTTTTTCCCAATGGACACTGGCTTTTCATCTGACAGAACCCCAGGGTAGTTACTGATAAATATAAGCATTTTAAAATGAGGTGCATATCTCAATCTTACCCTCTGTTCCTAGTCCTCACTTCCCCTGAATGGGTTATGGTAATGGTTGGATTACATTTGATACCCGATACAACTTTCCATATGTAAAATGTCACCTTGACACTGTGACTTTCTGACAAGTAAGTGAGTTCTGTTTTGAGAGGGAAGAAAGAAAGGGGGGGTGGAATTCACATTGCGTGCTAGTCCCCTTGAACTTATCTTTCAACATGGAAATATAATATTCAATTACTGCTCCTACAGTTTTAGCCAACTCACCTTTTTCGCAACCTCGGAAGGCCTCCAAGACAAGCGCACATATTTCTTTGGTTGCTTGCCCATCTAAATTTATTTATTTATTTATTTATTTGCATTTATAAACCGCCCGACTTTCCCATGGGAAATCTGGGTGGTGAAAGACATAATGAAAAAAGAACTGTAAAATATCCACGATACACAAAGCAGATCAAACCAGACCAAAACCAAGAGAATACAAGATGGCGGCAAACCAATGAATAAGGCAGCCAAAAAACCCAACAATCAGACAACTTCAGCGATTACCAAAAGTGGCTTTAAATAACCAGGTTTTCAATAGTTTCTTAAAGGCCGAGAGGGGCTCCACAGTCCTTATATCACTAGGGTGATGGTATACCTCACTCTTCTTCTGTCAGCCAGCCTCTATGCCTCTCTTCTCAACTCATCTCCATAACAATCCTGTGAGGGAGGCCAAGCTCACCCAATGAGCGTCATGAGGTCTCTAGAGTCCAGTTCATCCTTCTAACATCCCAGTCACTTTCAACAGGCACTGCTTATTAGACAACAAGAGACGCAAAGCCATCTACCTTCAAGCACAAAGAAATCTCTGTTTGTCCTACGCTAGCCATATTTGCATAGCGATTAATCAGGATTAAAAAGCAAACCATAACAAATCCTCATTAAAAAAAACCTTCTGTATGTTTTTCAAATTTCGGTCTTGAGCAAAATTCAGAGGAGAGTCTTCCAGCCTTGCAGAAATTCCCCCCACCAGCACAGCCTCAAGTCTAATCACCCAATTATATCAATTAACGTGAGCAGCCAGCGTTTTGTTGGCATTTCCCACGGCTAGGGTTGCCAGATCAGTGGCTCCTGAGAGTTCAGGGCGAAAGCCTGGATATGGGTGGACCTTGTGGTGTCAAGGCCTTTGTGACACCGTAAAAAGGTGCAGCTGGAAAAAAAATCAAAAATTGCAGATATAAAGTTCCCTTCTTTGCCATGTTTCAAACATTTGCACATGCTATCGGTCCAAATACATGCACTCAACAGCTCTCTCTCTCTCTCTCTCTCTCTCTCTCTCTCTCTCTCTATCTATCTATCTATCTATCTATCTATCTATCTATCTATCTATCTATCTATCATCCCCTTCCATCCCTTCATTTTTGCTCGTGTGCTGACATGCACATTAAAAATACCTCTGCAAGGAGCCAGTAAGATACTGAACCAGCTGAGGTCAGATAGAGCTCTCAAGACATGCCTCGCACGCACATTAAATTTTGCATCCTGGGCTGCTCTCCCCAACATTTCTTGACCCACCTGGAGACCTTCTGGAGAAGCACAGAAATCCCCAGGGAGCCTCCAGCCACTGCCCTGAGACCTTCTTGCAACCTAATCAACAGCTGATGAGGAAATGAACTCTACCAGTGCGGTGGCAAAGGAAGCGGAAGAAATGCAATGTGATTTCCTCAAATAGTGGCTGCCAATAGAATAGTAAGCAAGCATCCCTAGTAAGGAATGAGAAAGTGGCCACCGTTTGCAGGAAACACAAAAAGGGGACGCTCCCCTAAATATACCCCTGTGGGGGACTGCACATGTTCTGTATCGACCAGGAGCGACAGAGCAAAGGGTTGTTTAGAAAAAGATAATGACCCATGGAATAGGTAGGCAAGGAAACAAATAGTTGAAGTTTTCCTCTGCTTACAGGAGAGGTGAGAAAAGTTGGAACGAACCTGACCTGGGATGAGGGGATGATGACTGCAACATTTTGACGCGGGCCCAATACATCCTTCCCACTTGCAAACCAAGACTTGCACGAGGTGCTGGTTTTTTATGGCACATCATTTGTGGAGTCCACCTTTCTGGCCCCTTTATAACTAGGGCATTTCAGGAGAACTTAAATAGACTTGGGAGTCAGGACTTGGTACCGAGGACTTAGACCCAGATTTGGGACATGGACCCAAACATTTGCAAACGTCCCTGAAAAACACTCTGCACGTGGACAGGTGCCTCTTCTCCCTTCTCCCCCATGACTCCTCCTCCTCCTCCTCCTCCTACGTTATCTCTGATACACAATTTGAAATGGAAATCGAGCGTGGCCAAACAAAGTCTTGTTCTTTTCTCCTTCCCCCCCTCCTTCCTTAACTCATAATTACATCCAATAACTGTCACATGTCTCATGCGCTGGTTTTTAATGCTTGGCAACAAAGACACGGGGCTGGTTTTTCAATAGATAACACTTTAAAAAAAAGAAAAAAAGAAAGACATTCTGCCCTTAATGCTCCTCTCCATCCATTATTTAGTATCCACAAGCTGATAATGAGATCTAAAACCAACCTTTAGGTTTTTCTTGAGTTTTACCCTTTGATCTTAGGGCCTTCATTATCTCTTTTCTTTTGCCTTAAGTTATGCAAGGCAGTGCTCTTCCCTCTCAGGAGCATTTTGCTGAGGCTGTACCATTAGGGGAGGAAAGAGGGCCGTGGGAAAGCCTGGCTTGAGACACGCTGGTGCTAGGAGGTGGACAACTCCGCAGATCATCCATCTCTTCTTCCTCTACAAAGCATGGAGGGGGTCGAAGCAATGTTTCTGGAATGCACGCATCGCCTCCTAACCCACTTGTGTGTGTGTGTGTGTGTGTGTGTGTGTGTGTGTGTGTGTGTGTGTGTGTGTGTGTGTGTGTGTGTGTGAGAGAGAGAGAGAGAGAGAGAGAGAGAGAGAGTATAATAATGACAATGTTGATGTCACAGAGCCATCGATGTGCATGGCCCTTGATAAACTTCAAGAGGACAAGCCCCTGCCCTCAAGTTGCTTCTAGCCTTACATCCAGCCCAGGAAAACATTAAGACAGTCCAGGGTAACGCAAGAGGTGGAGGGAATCCTCATTTGTTTCATTACCAACACTGGCTTGCGCTTGATTATCGGGTTTAGTTGAGCGCCGATGTTGGAAGTCATGGAACACAGCCAGTATCAGCTACCTCGCCCGCAACCCAACTTACCAGCTCACAGCTGTGCAGGTGTGTCTCACTGCCCTTTAAACCAGTGTCCCAGATGCCATATCTTTTTTTCTGATGTAATGATGCTAAACCTGAGAATTTCTGCTTTCAGTGCCATTTCTTTAAAACTGCGCCACAGCCGCTTCCCCAAAGGAAACAGAACTTTGAACTGTCATTATTCTTCTACCCTCAAAGTGAATCCTTTCCTTCTGCTCTAGGTTTTAATGCCTGAATTTTTCAGGAGGTAGCCAAAAGGCGGCACTCTATTCCCAAAACAACTTCAGCACTTTATATACGTCATCTAAAGTTCATACTAAAACCCGGAGCCAACGCATCACAATGTCCATACGTACACAAAATGGGAGTCAACAGCCTCTAGGGCAGTGGTGGCGAACCTTTGGCCCTCCTGATGTTTTGGACCACAACTCCCAGAATTCTAAGCTTAGATTACCAGTGACAAAGAACTGTGGGAGTTGTGGTCCAAAGAGGGCTGGAGTTTGGACATGCCTGCTCTAGGGCAATGCTGGTGGAACCTTTGGCCCTCCAGATGTTTCAGACCACAACCCCCACAGTCCTTTGCCATTGGCAATCTAGGCTTGGAATTCTGGGTGTTGTGGTCCAAAAACATCTGGAGGTTCACCACCACCGCTCTAGGGTGACTTGATTTCTCCTGCTGCCCCATGAGATACAGAGCCTCTCCTCCTGTAGACCCATCAATAAAAAAAAAAAAAACCATTTGACGTTTTGAACTTACATGAGTGCAGAACCTCTCGGGAGGATTCCCGCAGGTGATTCCCAAAGGATCCACTTTCACGGTGGCATAGTCCTTCATGGGCACCGCCTTGGGCTGGCAGGCGTAAAATTCCCACATCGGCCCGTCGTCCGTGGAGACCCAGGATTTGCAGGTGTCATACTGCCCCATGACCAGTGGGAGGCAGTGTAAGAGGAAAGCCGCTTGGTTCAGCATGGCGGCAGAGACCTTGACGAGGTTCCAGGGTCAAGAGGATGCTGATGCAGAGGGAGTGGAGCAAGGCAGAGCTTGGCTTAGCGGAGGCGCTCCAGATGAGCATGGGAATCCCGCATCTGTTCCAAAGGAAGGGATGCTAAGGAGGTCCGGATGATTGTAACACCGGTTCTCCACTTCTGGATGCTCTTTCGGGCAACGGACAAGTCTTCACTAGAGGTGCCAGGTTTGAAGGCGGTTTGGCCTGCAGAGTATGGCCCTCCCAGCTTGCTAAGTTCGGTCGCCCCAAGTCTTCCTTAACATCTGTTTTCAAAACATCATTTTTGGTACATAAATCACCATGGGGGGGGAACTTAGAGGTGACTCTCCACAATCAATCAATAGAGCTATCAAGTTCTGATTCTGTGATGAAATTTGACCCAGGGAGGGTTAGGAAAGAAGAAAAAGGAGGTAAGGATGATGCCGGAGAAGCTATATCAGGTTTTCTTCATTCCTTTTCCATCAGTTGTGGGGAAATCCGGCTAAAGTGCTTTGTAGCTGCAATATGCTTTATTTTATGGAGTGGGCAAAATATGTTTTTTTAAAAAAAGTAGAGTAGCATAATATGCCACTTGAAAAGTATATGAATCAAATCTTTGGGAAGATTGTTTCTGCAAAAAGAATAAAGGAGTGGCTTGATTTGGCAATTCTTGTCATATTATCGTTAGTTGTAACTGCAGTATTTTTAAAATAGATTCATGCATATTTTTTCTCTCTCTCTCTCTCCTTTCTCCTTTTGTCTTCTTTGGAGAGAAAAGGGTGGCACTGCTAAAGGGCAACTTTTAAATTATAGACCATGTGTCTTCCTGAGATATGCTGCCTCTTGCTGAGAAGAAGGGGGGAAGCAAATTCTTTCACAAAGGCCACCTGTAATAAATAAATAAATAAATAAATAAATAAATAAATAAATAAATAAATAAATAATAAGCAAAAGGGGAAAAACAGAAAAGTTTATACCAACAAATGTGAGATTCCCCATAGAAAACTATTTTAAAAGTGTATGAGTTTCAAGAAACAGCATAAGTTCTTGTTTTAAAAAAAAAGTCGCTGCTAATGTTAACATTACAAAAGCAGCACAAATAATTCTTTCCCCCTGCTGTGAGGAGTCAGACTTGTATTCTGAAGACAGCAAGAACAATCCTTGTTCCTTAAGAGTACAAGGGAAAGAGAATAGACGATGAACGATGAACCAGCAGGATTAGACAAGGAGACTGGATAAACCAAAGGATAAGTCTTTAAAAGCCAAGCCAAATAAATAATGCAGTCAGACCACCAGAGAAGCAGACCTGCTTCTACACAGAGGATTTATCTGGACAATGAAATTTATTTTTTTTTTAAATTGAAAGACTAATCACATTTAAGGCTCTTCTAATACACAAAGAGCAATGACCTCTCCTGGTATTCACGGAGCTTTTAATCCAACATCTCTGCAACCTTGCCTGCTCCCTGCTCAACAGCTCTGTAAAGAAAGAAAGAAAGAAAGAAAGAAAGAAAGAAAGAAAGAAAGAAAGAAAGAAAGAAAGAAAGAAAGAAAGAAAGAAAGAAAGGAAGGAAGGAAGGAAGGAAGGAAGGAAGGAAGGAAGGAAGGAAGGAAGGAAGGAAGGGAAGAAGAGCCCAACGAAACTTAGCCACAAATCCAAATGGCCAAAAACAAAATGCACACAAAAATACTTCACATGCAAAGCTTGATCTAAAACTGCTCAGACTCTCTTTCTCATTTGCAGACCCCTGAAATCTCAATGCTGTATAAACTATGGCTATGTTTAATAAATT